>BGPR01011365.1:0-12859 GCA_013235015.1 Araneus ventricosus
TCTAACAAGCGCAAGATCATCTGACGTGACGTCAGCTAATAGAGTGGAAGAAGACGAGTGCCTCCTGGCGGGATACTACATGTATAGCAATTCTCAATCTAAAGATACGCCATTGAAATCTACATGATTTACCCCCCCCCCCAGTTCAATATTAGTAATAATATTCTATGGCAAGTATGAAATTTCGTTAAAATTTATCAAACTGTATTAAAAGTTAACATTTATAGATAATTAATGTTTCAAATGCTTCTGTTATTTTCTTATGTGAATGTACACTATGGGCCATAAAAAAGTTTTCAGCCAATAAAATATTAGATCAAAAGGACTTGCAAATGGAATAAGTTTAAGAAGGCCCAATGGACCTTATGCATGTGACGTCACATCCTCCGACACGTGACCCGCCGGAGGCAGCCATTGGTCAGTTTTAAGCAGCTGACTCAGAACTGCTTTTATTTCTGAGTCGCTTATAGGCCGATCGTTTTGTTTATTCCTCCACAGCTGTTTTTCTATATTCTCGAACCCAAACGGTGCATAAGGTCCATTAAAATAATTTTACAAAGACAGGAAATATAAATTTCACTTTTATTTCATAACTTGATACACTGGTAATTTTAAATAAAATGAATGAGTTAATTACAGCACAAAAATAATCTAGGATACATCTGATTAAATTAAAGAGGACTTCCATACCATTTTATTATAAAAAAAGGAAAGAAATCATATTATGCTGCTAAATTAATATTAATATTTTAAATAAAATACCTTACTTTATATAATCACTTTTTTTTCCAAAACATTTTCCATGGGGTTTATATAACATGCTGACAACATTTATGTATATATCATATATATTTAAACTCAACCAATGAATAAATATACAATGCATCTTATGAAGTATCAAAAAAGTGCATTATTATCAACAGATTTTAATGTTACATTTTCCCATACACAACATACACTGAAATGAAGGAACAAGAAAGGAGCTAAAATATAGTGCTTTTTTTTGTTAAAAAAATTGCTTGGATTAAATAAACATAGGTGAGAATTTAGCAGTGCTTATATAATAAACAAAATATATATATATTTATTTTTAAGTGTATAAACTGCAATTCAACAATATAATATTAAAGAGTATTCACTAATTTTTTTTTTTTAAACACAGTAATGAAATTTAAAAACTCCAAACTAGTATACACATATACAAAACAATATTCTATTACAGGGGTGGGGAACCTGCAGCCTTACCAGTTATTTACAATTTGCATAGAAATAATATACCTGTCTGTAATAATAATTACACTGCCCAACTGCCGAAATTTAATGAGGCCTTGCAGTGCAAAA
This sequence comes from Araneus ventricosus, assembly GCA_013235015.1. NCBI lineage: Eukaryota > Metazoa > Arthropoda > Arachnida > Araneae > Araneidae > Araneus > Araneus ventricosus. The sequence continues at coordinate 1,342 of BGPR01011365.1, forward strand.
AAGTCTCCCACCCCCCTTGTTCTACTTTTAATTTTGTTATATTTAGTTATGACTTTCTTGTATTTTTATGGCTAAAAAACTAAATTTATATATATTTTTAATGAAACTTTGTTTTATTTAAAGAAACCAACTTTCAGTTTTATAAGTATAGAATGATGTTATAGTTAACAAAAAATAAGTTCTATGAGTGCATTTTAAGTTTTAATAACCTGATTTATACAAAGGCTATATAATAACCTATTATACTTAGGTAAAAATAGATGATATCACATTACATAGAATAACCACAATGATTAGACCACTGCAATTTTACATTTTAATCAATTGTAAAAGATGAATACCAACAGAAATAAGATTTCTTAAGTATATAAAAAATTACAGTAAAAATATCCGTCATTTTAATAAGAAACTATCTTTCCTGTCTCAGAAAGAAAACTAGCTACTTAAAATGTACTATAATCTTTGCCAACTAGGCTTTTGAACTTTTTGCTGATCATGTTTTTCATATACAAACATGCACAGTGCGTTATGGTTAAACATTTCTCAAATTGTATCCTGGCAAAATAAATTCTTGCTTTTTCAATGAAACTTTTAATGGTTTTAAACTTTAAAAACATCTGGAACTGGATTAACTTTCAACTCTAGCATGTATTAAAAATTATCAAATAAATTATAATTATTAAGATGTAAAGAGCAGTGAAATAATCCCCCATAAAAATATTATCCAAGTTCGGAAGAAGGAGGGGGGAAAAAATCCTCAGGTTTCCATTGAAATATTTATTACAAAAAAGATAAAATTGTGAAATTGAAAACTACAAAAACCTTAATTAACCTATCTTTTGACGGATGAACAATGTTTTTAAAACTTTCTGTATTAAAAAAACAACAACTAATAATGTTCATCTTGTATCCTAAATTAATAAGTAATATTCATTTACTTGAGAGTTTTTGAAATATATTAGAATCACTCATGGACAAAATATTTCAGAAAGATCACATAACTTGCTACAGCATAACTGTATTTTGCATAATAGAGATAATCCCTTAGAAACAATTTTAACTGTACAATATAAACCCCATTGTTTAATTGCTGGATTTTATTTACTCTCTAATTAAAAAAAAGTTCACTGCCATTGATACTTTTCTTTATTAAAATTTTACAAATTAATTCAGTTAAAAACACATATAAACAAATTAGATTTCACTGACAATATGAGGCATTTAAAAAAAATTCAGATTTTAAGGCATGAAAATATGTATTAAAATATACAATTCTTGCATAGGTTTGAGTCAAAAATAAAATAAATTTGTATATGACACAACAAAAATGCTTGCCAGTCCAATTTAGTTTAGAAAAAAATGAGTGTTGCATGTCATTATATAAAGCTCAAATGCATACGAGTATTAAACTAATAAATAAATATTAGCATGTTCTATTAAATCAAACTTACGACATCTGTTTCAAATGACATTTTTTCCCTCTCAACAAATTTATTAAAATGCTGAATATTGCTTTTTGCTATTTCATCATAAAGAATGTGCATAAGATATGCATGCAACTACGACATTAAGAAATTTATCATTGAACACTTTCTTGTGATTAAATTAAATGATGTTTCAGGAAAGATAAAATTACAAAATTTTTGTAATAAAAGAAATAATGTAATCTGCTCTGGTCTTTATTTGTGTATGCAATAGAAATGTATAATGCCTAAAGAACAGTGAAATACTCCTCTGAAATTTTACTTAGGAAGAAGAGTAATTTAACTAATTTATAACTCTAACATTATTAGTATTATTAACAATCAAATTGTCATTAATTGATAATTTTGTGTCAATCAACTACCTGCTTTGAAGTAGTTTCAGGGGAGCCTGAGACAACACAATTTATTTATTCAACAAATGAATATCACAAATCAACAGTTTTATCTTAACACAATATAAAATTCAACATGAGCACACAAAATGAACAAATTCTTTTGTACAAAATGAAAGCAAATCTTTGGACTACAGCAAATCCCCGTGCTTTTATTATTTATATATGTTATAAAATATCACACATACAAACACACACACATACATTCATGATAAACATTTTAATGTTATTGTACTTTTAAATAAAATAAAACTGAATGAAAATAACTAATGGTGCACAAAAGCTGAAAAATATATGCATTAAAAATGGAATAAAAAGTGCAATGATTATTATTCTTTAGAATCTGATGATAACTCATTCTATGTAGTTTGTTTAATGAATTTTCAGACAATATTTACAATCTTAACAAAACTAAATCTTCCAGATAATGAAGTTTTGCTTAGGCACAGTCTTCACATTAATGCTAGGATTTTCAAACATCCAGCATACTTGACAATAATTTGGTCTCTATACAAGTATGTTCATATACAGTGAATGGACTAAAACCAACTACATACACCTTTTAATCTCATGATGATAATTTTTTTATCAAAGGCGGCTTTTCAGTTTATGCTCCTCCATGAAAAAGTGCATCCTTCTTAAAATTGGACAGCAGGCTTAAGAAAAAGTAAAGTTATTTTATACAGTATCTAAAACTGTTTATTTCAAAAAGCTGGTCAACAATGTACATGCAGTCAAGTTGAACAATGAAACCCTATTAATGAGTATTAAAAAGTAAAAGCCAATTTCAGTAAATTCGATAAATAATTTAAAATGTACTGTACAATATAGATGCAATGGTTTTATTGGATACAGAAAAATGGTCGAGCAACCTTCTTTTGCTGTATGATGAATATCAACACACTGTGTAGTGAGTGCTACTAGGTTAATAAAGTTTCTACCAATTAAATTAAAATTCAGGATATCGCAATTCTTTATCCAAACCTCATGGTCATTCAATAAGTAGTGAATGTTCCAATGAATGAAATAAATACATGGCAAGATCTACAAGCCATTTATCTCTCTCAAATGTGAATAACAATCTTTACAAAGAAAAAGAAGATCTGGCCCCTGTTAGCTCGATTCCAGGACTTGGATCACTCGCTGGATAGAAACCAATTCTCGGTTGCCAACTGAACCCTGAAAAATCACAAGCATCGTTTATATTTGCCTATACAAGTTGTAGCATTTTAAAAATACTAAAAGCATAAAAACACATATGCCCCCTTTTTCCAAATAAATTTGAACTTAAAAGATACCTTTATGATTAAAACACTGATTTCATCTTTTTTAAAAATGCAATAAGGGAATAAAGGGAGAGAGAAATCCCTACTCTAAGATAATGTTTTGTCATTTTTCAACAAATTCATGCCTATTAAAAACGTATATCAAAGTTTGGGAAGGGAGAGGGAAAGAAAGCAATCATAAGCCCAAAATCAAAGCAGTCGTGCGATATTAAATGCATAACTGTGAACATTTTTTGGATATATTGTTGGCTTTTTGATTGACATTCATAAGACTTCTTCTAAGACTAAACAAGCATTTATTAGAACACTAAAACACAACTATTACACTACGTACCTGCGTACATCGTAACTTCATTCATCTGTACTCATACTCATCTCATATTTTTAAATCAAATTCAAAGTAGTTAACATCTGATTGTTGCCACTCATCTGATATCATACACTGTTATAACAATGAATAAGTTGAAGTCATGCTTTTGTCAGGCATGAATATTAAATATGCCTACATTCGACCATCCTGACTTTTCAATTGAACCATATTATAGCTTACATTATAACAATATCAACACAAAAACAAAAGAAAAATACATTCATAAAAGATAAAATAAGGTGAAATATAAAATTTAAAAAAAGTTCTATCTGTCCAGCATATAAGCTCCATAACGCACTGGTTTATGTACAGTTCGTTTGTGTCTTTGCATTTCAGGTTCATCATCAGAATTTTCACTCAAGTCACCATCGTCTTCATTCCAGCTTCTCCAAGCTTTTAACTGACTGGCGTGAGCCGTTGTAGCATAAAGACGGCCATTACTAGGTTCTAGTTGTGAGATTCTATATGTATCACTAGAGAGTATTTCTGTGACAACCATAGGTCCTCGGTATCGTGGTTGCGTCTTTGTTGATTCACCTGTCGTGTTAGAATTTCTTCTAACTACCACAATATCTCCTTTACGAAGCGATACTTTACCTGACTTCTTTTTGTCATAATATGCATTCGTTTTCACTAAAGAATCTCTGTCGCTCTTCAAGTTTTCAACATTCTTATTCTTTTCCTGGATTTGAAGAAGCAAAGAGTGTCGCTCTTCCTTAAAGTTCTTAATATCTCCTTGTAGAAGTCGTAGTTCATTCTTTACCATCTTAAGATCATTCACCAAATTGCCTATCATCTTTTGCTGGGAAAAGTCTTTAATCTGCAAACTTTCACTCTCCAACTGAGATGTTTCAAGATGTTTAAGACAGACTCGATTCACTTTTTCATCAATTGGAAAGTTTCAAAATAGTTCGTCACGGTATCCAATATGAACTCTTTTTCCCATTTCTGTATAAGCGATATGAGGGAGATCAAGTCATGAATGTCCGCGATGATAAGATCAACTGACTGCGCATCGTCAGGAACAATGTATATGCTAATGCTTTCTGCCTTTACATTATCAACTTCAATATCGGCTTTAATTCTTCCAACAGACGTCGGGCATCTTTTGAGATTTCCAAAACAGTATATTTTATTGACAGCACGTTCAAGTTTCAGTTTAAGTTTCTGAGTAACTGAAATCCTTGAGACAACACAAACTTCCTGTATCAATTAAAGCTTGCACATTATCACAATTATTAATTTTTGCTTTCTTCAAAAATTAATTACTCTCCTCTGAATTTTCGCCAACTTGTCTAACAGATAAGCTTTCATCACTTGAATGATTACTTGGCGACACAGTTTATAGTTTTATGGCCTGTTTCATTACATTCTCAGCATGTTAAAACTGGTTTTAGCATCGGGCAGTCCTTTGAAATGTGTCCAAATTTAGAACAGTTGAAGCATTTTGGTTCACCCCTCTCATTATGTGTAATACTGTACACCTTTTTATTTCCGTTGGTTAAAGGAGTTCCGTTTGTCGTAATGCCCTTCCTTACGCGTTTGTTTACTCTTGAAAGTTGACCTCAAGGTACCATAGTCGTCCAGTTTTTCAACTAAATCAGCTGGCAAATTCAGCTTAGACCAGTCATCAATAAAATGATCTTTTACTTCTTGAGACACTTTATGTTTTATCTGATCCGTTATGATTAGGTCGCTCAACTTTTCAAAACTATCTGCTTTAACTCCATTCACCCATTCATTAAAAAAACTTCTTAATTCATAGGCAAAGTTTTTCCAGGTACTTCCTAAATTCTTATTATGCATAAAAAACTTTTGGCGAAATTTTCCTTGCATTAACTTATACCGTTTTAATAATATCTTTTTAACTTCATTATAATTGTTTGCAATCTCATCTGGTTCTCTGGTGATTAACTGCACAACGTCATACAGCAATAAGCTAAGCAAATGAGTTACCCAAGTGTTTTCTAATATTTCAGCTTGTTTGGCCAGATGTTCAAACATAATTAAATATAAACTTATATCGTTTTCGGCAGAATTAAATTTTTGCATCAAATGATGAATCTCTAACTTTGGTTTAATTTGTGTATTGTTTACATTTTGATTGACGACAGAGTTTGAAAACCTACCTTCTGCTCCAAGACATATTTTTTGCAGCTCAAATTCCATTTCATCCTTTCGCTTCCATTCCTCGTATTCTTGTTCTTCTCTTCTCTTCTCCTACGTTCCTCCATTTGAATTTCTTCTTGACGTCTTTGTTCTGCAATTTGGATTTCTTCTTCATGCTTCTGTTCTGTCATCTCTTCTTGACGCTTATGTTCTGCAATCTCTTCTTGATGCCTACGTCCCTGAATTTCTTTGCTCATTTTCTTCTCTTTCATTTATTATCATATTCAACCATTCCTTGGCGCTTTCTTCATCGTACTCATTGTTCGCCAAAATTATCTTTTCCAAATCTTTCAATTTATGGCTGTCATCGACCACTTCTCCAAGTTCCTCAGCCAATATTTTTATGTCACACTTCCTTGCTCCAGTAAAAATAGACATTTTCGCACTTTACTACACTTCTATTTGCTTATTTTCACTTGCAAATAAGATTCCTTATTGAAATTATACAGGAGTCAATTAAACAATTTCGTAATGTACATTAAGATTCAAACTCCTTCTGTCTTACTTAACTGCCGATGAGACTTTCAGTCACAGGTTTCTAATTAATCCCACTTCTGACTTCTGTTGGCTTCTCGATTGACATTCATAAGACTTCTTCCAAGACTAAACAAACATTTATTAGAATACTAAAACACAACTATTACACTTCATATCTGCGTATGTCATGAAAAGCACTTCCACTTCCACTTCTACGGAAAACAACTCAACCCTACAGGAACTATAGTGAAATTAGAACTTTCTTTCCTCCTTGAGCTGAAGTGCTGGAGCGTTGCACGTATAGTGCTATCGTTAAACCTATTCTTAAAAACTCCTGTATCTTAACTATGTAAATATTTTTATCTAATTAAATTCTTTAGTATTCATTACAGAGGAGCTCTCTTCATTGAATTCATGATTCGTTTACGTTTTCGACATTGCGAGTTTATTCCTTTTTAGAATGACTTTTCTTCAGTGTCGACCTTACGACTCGGCAACTGTGAGTATATATCACTTGTTAAATATCTTGTTTTATATACTTCTGATTATGCAGATTGTCGAGACAGCGTACATCGTAACTTCGTTCATCCGTACTCATCTCATATTTTTAAATCAAATTCAAAGTAGTTAACATCTGATTGTTGTCACTCATCTGATATCATACACTGTTATAACAATAAATAAGTTAAGTCATGCTTTTGTCAGGCTTAAATATTAAATATGCCTGCAATATGTAGCTAGAACACAACTAAGAATATTTGAAATCTTCAATAACAATAAAAGTCAATGTACGTCTATCTCACTGTTAGCACTCTACAAGACAGACTATTGCTATTAAAATAATTATGCTGTTCACAATCGGCTGCCATGACATAAACTTCAAACCATTTATCCAAATATCTCAAATACATTTCTCCAAAATTTCTTAAAACTCCAAATGATATACATACATTTCACATGCTACAAATTTTTTGGACTCAACAAAAATCGAGACCCAAATTTATGCATCACAATTTGTGTCATTATAGGAAACATTATCTATATCAAGAAAGAATTCTTTGTAGCTGGGAAAGGAAAACCAAGTCCAGAGAAATTACAAAAATAAATAAGTAAATACATTTTTTTTTTTTTGCGACTGACAGGCACTCGGATATTTGATATGATCCAAAACAAAATGAGACAAAAATTAAATACTTTTGGCTCTTACCTTAAAAATCTAAGTAGAAATAAAATAAAAAGTGGCTTAAGAAATCATAAAAGTTGTTTTAATAATTTGATTATTTGGGATACTTTAGATCATGTGCCTGTATTACAAAGCTATTTCTTAGCATGGTCTTTATCTCAAAGTTATTCAAAAGAGCAAAATTAAATATGAACATAGAGTGAAGAGTACACAGTGTATGAAGTATATGAGAAGATAAAAATAGAATGTTAAATATAAACTTGCAAATTGAACTTACAGTTAAAGTTACAAAGCTCTTAAATTTTTTCAGAACGTCAACCATGACATCAAATTTTCCCTCGGGAAGATAATCTTTCATAACATCAGCAAAATCCTGCAAAAGAAGAATGAAATATAATTGTTCAATAAAATAATATCTCCTATTTCTAATGTAATAAAAAAAATATTTCTTATAAAAAGCAGTTGCTCAGTAAAATAACATTATCTCATATCTCTTGCATAAAGTAAAACAGCATAGAAGTTTAAATAAAAGTAATTAAAATGTAGGGTTCTATTGAAAAAAATAAATTAATACAATTGATTCTATAAAATAAAACTGATTTTAGGCTGGAATACTTTTCAAATTGCTTTTGACTGAAATCTGCAATTTCATTCAAAATAGTGATAAAAATAAAAAGAGAATATTTTCAGCAAGTATGAATTTTAAGCTACTACTGAAGAGAATAACTATTTAAAAATAATAAATAAAAATTTAAGGGATTAAGTTTCAACTTACAGAATTTTTCTGAGCAACACAACCGAGTAAAATAACTATATATGCTGCTATAATACTGTGCTCCATGTGCTTGCCAGCTTTTTGGAGAGCTAATATGGGGAAGGAGATAAAAAAACAAGAAGAATCAGTTAAGAATGCTGATAAATGAACATAAACATGATCAAAATATAGTATCTTCTTTTCTATAAAAATATATTTTTATACTAATTAGATAACAAATAAGGATAAAGATCTAAAAACACACTTAAAAATTAATTAAGAAAAATAATTCATATAAGCTAATATATAATCAGATAGAAACTTTTTTTGTTTATATTTTAATAAAAAATCTCAAATAAAATGAATGAAATCTTAAGAATTATAAACATGTCATAAAGCTAAGTCAAAAAGTAATATATCATTTAATACAAAATCAATTTTAATCTGAAAAAAAATTTACTATTATCTCTAAAATAAAAGTTATTAGTATTCTTATAACAGAATATAAAAAATTATATAAATCAAAAACATTTGTGATCAACAGTTTGTTAAATGCGAAAATAAATGTAACTTACTTTTCATTAAAGTTTCTTCCAAATCATCAGCTGCAGTTTCTACATCCTTCTTTTCTATGAATGCAGCATGTTTTTCTTCTTGTGTACTCAGAAGCTCATCAGCTTGTTCCTCAGACAGCCTGGCTGCATCAAGTCTTGACAACATAAGCTAAAATAAAAGAAATACACAAAACCTATTTCAGAAATTCAATCTACCAAATAAGCATACTTTATCTTTATCACCATGCGTACTCCCGAACTCGAAGCCAGACAGCTCCGTCGTTTGTGTGAAGCTTTATTGAAAGCCAAAATAAGTAAATCAGGGATGAGATTGGCAAAAAAGCAAAAAGACTGAAATCATACGCAAGCAAAACATTTGTACCATAATTTATACGCAAAAGATGTTTTAAGAAGTAAAACATCAGAACACGCAACATGATGAAAATATTACACTATAATAATTAATAACCTAATTATTTATAATTCAGTATAAATAAGAAAATATGAAATTATTATTAAATCATTCACATTAAAATAACAAACAAGTTTAACACATCATCAGTGCATCAGAAAATACAAAATTAGACATTAAACATATTTACCACCGTATACATCCGAGATCAACATACACCCAACAGAAGTCTGAAGAATTATAATTTATCCTTTTGATAGAAGTTAGCTCAAAAAATAAATAAAATAGGACAAATAATTTTGTTTTCATGAAATGTGTAAAGTGTATTAGCCTTTATAAATTATAATAATGTATATACTATATATAGATTTCTTTATTTCTACATTAAAAGTAACAGCACAAATGATTTTGCACTAAAGCAAGAGGGGTCGAGATATTGTGCAGTTACAATGACAGATTCATTTAGCATTATTGTTTTGAAACATTTCCTTAATTGTTAAAGAAGTGGTTTTTCATTTTTTTTTTTATTTGTGTGCTTTAAGCAGATTCCATTAACACGCCCCTTTTTTGGAGGGGTCCTATCTTTGATCAGATTTTCTTCAATAAAGGATGTGTTTGTATCCTCTGAAGTTTATTTTCAGTGAGGCTTAAAGTTTTGCACAGTCTTCATTAGTATCTCTGTTTAATTATGGCACAGTGGTTGGAATTGCACTACATATCTAGAATGACTCAACATAAGTTTTATTTTTTTTATTTGTGTCTTAATCTCTGCTTTTTTGTTGCCTTTGCACACAGCTTTTTTAGCTGTTTCTTTCTTTTTGTAGTTTTTTATTTTGTTTTGTTCTTTTTTTTTTTTTATTTCTTCATCTTGGTCCGTCTCTACAAGATGACCTAAGTTTCAACTAATTTTTCAACATGTTCATGCAAAAAAATCTTTTTTTTTTTTGAAATGCCACAGAGTTTTGTTCTGCAAAAGGTGGTATTAATACTAATACTGAATGTTGAATGTTCATCCTTGAGAGCTTGTCGATATAATATTGATTCTCAGAAGATGAATCATAGTTTTCTAGCGTGGAGTTAAGTTGACGTATGAATCATATATTTTCCTAGAATTTTCTTTCAAAACGAAGATAGGAAGGCTTTCTTTGTGTCTTTTGTGGAATTGTCGGATATGAAAAGCAAATTTTAGTTAAAAAACGAATTTTGAGAGAGAAAAGATAAAAAAGTAATTTCTTTCAAAATACCAAAAAAGTGAAATTCGTGAAAAGTGGAAGAACTCTATCCTGCAAATAAAAGTCAAATTAGAATTTGAAAATAATTTGAAAACAGATAACATTAACAGAAAATAATATCTATTTTTCAAATTTTGTAAGTTTTTATAATACAAAATAAGATTTGACATACAAATACTAAACATAAAAACACCAAACAGTAGAGTGATTTATACATGACTTTTCTCTGAGAATAATAAAGGTAGCTATTTTTATGTTTAATTTTAATTTATTACATATTAGCATGTCATTTGGTCTATGTGAAGTATACAATGCTATGTATCTACTAGCTGTTATGCTAGCTTTTGTTGGGATTAAATATTTTCATTCATATTTTTAGTAAAAAACTACTTTTGTATAGAAAAATTACAATACTCCAAAATTCTCTTTCTCAAAAGTTTTATAATTAAATGGGAATATCAATTGAACCAGACGATTTAAAACCCCAATAGCTACATTTTCTTCCATAAGTTATTAATATTTGTTGCATAGGCACTCAAATTTAGTTCATAAATCTGCAATATAAGAAAGATTTTAATATGTTAGGGACAATTAATTAGATAGTAAAGTTTTATTAAGAAAAGCTAAAATAAATATGAACAAAAAAAAGTAATAAAATAGTCTTATCCAGTGTTCTATTAATGTCATCTAGCTAACAGTTCTTCTTATGTATTCATGTCCTCAATAAAAAAAAAGTGTTCAATTGTAAATTTTATACACAATTTTATTTTGAAAATTTTAACATCAGGGCAATGAATTGAACGGAAATGAAAATTGTGTCATGAAAGTAGTTTTTTAAACTTTAAATATGTGTAAAAAATAGTTTTGTGACATCATACATATTTTCGAAAATATCGAGAAAATGCCATATCTTTTAATTTCCAATTAACTGAAATTTTAATAAGATTACGGTCTTTTAAATATAGATGATATTCTCATCTCATATAAATATATTTATAAAAAATAAGCAAAAATTTCAGAAATAAAGTATATTAGTTCAAAAGTCTAACCGCTACCTAAATCGAGTAGCTATAAATTTGCTTTTCATGCTTTGCAGATAATTTAGATTTAATAAATTTTTGAAAAAATAAATAAAAGTTGAAGAAAAATGATAACAGACATAAGGTAAAAATATGAGTTAAATACGTAACTGAACGAAGCAATGA
>BGPR01011365.1:16870-48946 GCA_013235015.1 Araneus ventricosus
CAAAGATAATTCCTTATGCCTTGTGCATAAATTCTTTCAACCAGTCATAACTAGCAGATTTGTTTGTTGACAGTCTTTGGAGTTAATCCATAGAACTTGGAAGCAAGTTGTAAATATTCCTCATTCTCCCTATATCAGGGAGTACTTGATAGGTGACATGATTACTTTAAATATATATTTCCATCTTCAAAGCCTTTATATTTATCCATATACCTCATCCTAAAGTTTTTTTTATTTTTTTATCAATAAAATCTCTAAACGGATGCTAACATTTTATCTTTTTGATGAACAAAATAGCAGCTTTAATTAACGTTGTAGATACCTTTTTTCCTATTTTAATCTGACTTATAGGAAAACGCATCAAAATAAATAAAGACATTGTTATTATCATTATTTTTTCATTAAACCTACTGAAGAGTTAATATAGGCTAGGGAATGAAGAGATATTTAGAAATTCAATAAAAGCTAATGTACATTTTTTCTTTTCATTTTACAGATTTTGTACCTATTTGCCTAATAATATCTAAGAAATAATATAAAACAGTATATATATGAATGGTACAATATTGTTTGATGAAAATTTTATGAGCTTTATTCTTGAGCTTTTAGACAGAATTTTCCAGCTATGATAGCAACTTGTAAACATAGAAATTGTAATTAAATTAATTTTAAATTAAGGAGATATGTAAGATTTAACTTTAAATTGAAAATGTTAGCCCTTCATATTTATGAAATGGGGAGGTTATGCCTGGGTCAAACTCCCCATACTTGTCTAAGGGTCAAACACTCTTGCAGCCATTTTACAAAAGCACATAATTAATAAATTATTATTTCTATTTAAGTGATAATTTTAAAGCATTATTTAAGGTAGACTTATAAACCAAAATATTTTATAAATTTAGTAAACAATTAACACAGGTTCTTACAAATGAAAACCAAAAATTTCCTTTTCTACAAGAAATATGAAACAGACATAGCTTCTCAATTTTTCTGCAAATGTCTTAAAACTTTCAGTATGGTATGCAGTTGATGATTATTGAACTTATCTAATATTTAATCTTTGAAATCAGTTTTAAAAAAAAATTAAAGGGGTGGGTCAAATATCCCAAGTCTCCCCACACCAGAATAACTGATTCTATATTCCTATTTTATTTTTACGTCTTGAAATGATAAAAGTCTTGATCACTTCATTATAGCTACAAATAACTTCCATTAAATTTGTCACTAATATAATGATATTCATCAGAAAAATCATAAGAGATGCAGTTTTAATGGGTTTATTGAAAACATTGTTTCTACACCAATAGAGAGCATTATTCCATTTAATACATTTTTTTTTCCAATTGACTTATATTCTTGTCAACCTATTTGATTTTTTAAAGAAAGCCTTAGATAGCAACAGATAAATCCTTTCAAAATATACTTAATCCAATAAAACAAGAAATTAAATGAACATTGCCTAATTTTACATAAATATGTCATCACAAATTTGAAAATACTGAAGATGCTCATCTTCATTGGAGTAGTAGTAAATGTATCAAACATCCTTATTGTTTTAAAATAATGGAAAGAGAAAAGACATATTTTTTTCTTCTATGTTTAAGGATTAATGTTAAGACAACAAAGTTTTATATTTTAACTTCAGTACTGGAAGAAAAATGTAATGCATTTCAGAGACCATTTCTGATAACAAACTTAAAGAATAGATTAAGCACATTAAAAAAATCAAAGGGGAAAAAAACATTGATATTAACTTTTTTAAAATCTATTTTATAAATTAGATTTCGTTTCCGCTAGCCGGACAGAAAATCGCCAAATAGTGCAGAATTCCACTCAAATTTTATCCATTTGTAAACTGACTTGCTCGCTTTGGTTCACAATTACACATCATTTTAGCCAGGCAGGAAAAATCGCCAAATAATGTAGAATTCCCAAATTTTGCTTCCTCACTTTGACTCGGCTATTCATATTATACATTTGCCTCGCTAACGAAAAGGACAGAAATTTTTAATGTTTCATGCAACAACAAGGAACTTACATTAATATTATCTAATTTCAAATGTTTAGCATATCCTTTTGTTGCATTTCTTCACACAGTGAATACACCTTTCCCTGTGTTTATCTTAGCACATAATGCAGGATCCTTAGAATCAAACATCTCCTTCTCTGATTCCTCATCTCTGGATCTGTCTCCAACAATTGTAGCATAAGAGATAATGTGCTAGCTTCTATGTCCATTGTAAGTCGATCTTGACTTAACACAAACATTAGTGTTGCTGTGCACAATGCCAAATTCTAAAAATAAAATTATGAATGTTAAAAAAAGGATGGTTACTTATTTCAGTTACAAGAACTGTACTCATAAAAGAAATGAAGAGAATCTAATTAGAATTTATTTTCACTTAAAACTTGTCATATCAGCATAATCTTTATTTAATGGAAAAGACACAATTATAAGTTGTTAAAATAATAGTTAAGAATTGAAATAGCTTTCTACTTTCCTCTTTCCTTTATTATATAATAGGTACAATAAAATTGGTATAATTAAAAAAAAAATATTCAAACAAGTATTGATGACGATATTCTACCATGTATCACCTTAATTCCTTTATTCCCTTCCATTCCATAGAGAAAACAAAGCATAAAGTCCTTTTTAAGAAGAAAATAAAAATAAATTTTGATTTAACAGATACAGAAGCTTTAGCTTGATGATAAAAAAAAAAAAAGATTCAAAAAGCTCACTAAATTCTATCTATATATTTAAAATAATTTAAAACCAGATGTCATCAGCACAGCCCCAAATGAACCATCCGAAAATTTTATTTCATATGGAAGCTTATGATGTCTAGATATGTCATTAAGGGTTGCCTGCCCTCCCCCCCATTTCCTAAAGAAATCAAAATATACTTCCCCACTGTACATTTCTCAGGGAAAAATTTCAGACAGTCCCACATCCACTGGACCAATTTTGACAATTTTATTTCATATGAAAGCTTCAGTGTGCCTGCCCACCACCACCTCCATTTTCTAGATATATCACAAATAAAAACTTGTGAGTCCCTCAGCCTCTATAACCGCTTATTCACTAATTTATTTCACCAAGTTGTTAGCAAGCCATAGGCTATTAATATTACAAGAGAACAGCTGGTTACAGAAGGTGGCTAGTTTTAGGTTATTTTTAAAGTTTTATATAAAACAAAAATCAAATTTCAAATACATGAAATAGATTAAGATTTTGAAAAGCCATTTTAAAATTAAAATCAGCTTTCAACAGATCTTGATGAAAAAGAAATTCTTTCAAGATTGGGGCATGAACATACTTAACTTCACCATACTTAAAGATACAGTATTGTTTAATTTGTATTTCCTACTAATTTACAGATGAAAACTAACCGGAACAAATACATGTTGTTGTTAATAAGAAGATTCAACTATAGTGTGGCACATAATCCAAAATTAAATTCTTTTGCAAACAAGTTATTATTTAATGTGATATAAAATTACGTATTAAAGTTTTATATAAAATTTCATTAGAAATAATTAATGAGCTATAAATATAATCAAAAGTATTACATTTCTCATCACTAAACACATTCAGTACGCTAGTCACTCTTTTGTTAATATGGAATTTGAGTTCCATATTAACTGTCAATAAAAAAGTGTCTCTATATAAGCACCAGAAAACTTGACGAACTTATGTGTAAGTTCAGAATATGAGGAACAAACATTCACATACATTTTAATAGAATGCAATGTTTAATCTCTTTGAAGTTATATTTGATATAGCTGTTATGCCCAGCATTGCTCGGGATTAAATCACTTTTATTTCTAATACTAGCTGTTACATGCGACTTCGTGCGCGAAGAATTTGAATTGTTACTTTTTTTAAATTCATAAATGTAAATGTTTCGTTATATGTAGAAAGGGGAAATTAAAAGTTCTAATGGTTGATAATCAGGGTGGCCATCATTTTTGCTGTTTCAATTTCCCTGACATTTCCAGGTTTTATAAAAAATTTCCCTGACTTTTTTTGGGGGTAGCCCTTCAACCATAGAAAAAAATCACCTGCACATCGGGAATACTAAGTATTCATTCAAGCCAGTACGGTTTGAATAAAAAAGCAAAATGTTTGAAAAAAGAGCATTTATTTAAAACTTTTAAACAATAAACCATAAAATAACTAATACATCTTTACAATGAACAATTCTACTGTACTGAATTTTCCAGGTTTTTCTGATTAAAAATATAAACTTAAAAAATCTTTAGGACGATCAAAATCTCAATAAAAATATATGTTGCAAAATAAAACATATAAAAGCAGAGAAAAAAATGTAAGAAAACGATTTTTCACTGATGTTTACAAATTAAAACACAGAAGCATAATATTCTGTCACACGAATGGAATCGAATAGTTTGCAAAAGAAAAAAAAGCAACTTTTTATTCCAACCAACTTCCTTCAATACAGCTCAAAATGGACAATATATAAAGAGAAATAAATAAAATAAAACATCAAAGACAGAAAAAGAGAGAAAAAATAAAATTCACAAAAATAGGGGAAAACCTGAATTTACCATTTAAAATTAAATAAATAAAAATCTAATTTGAATTTTTTTAAAAAAAATATTGTGGCATCAGCTCCTCTCTTGTGCTAATCCATCACTTTGCTAAATTTGATCTCATATGTCAAAGATCTGGGTGTGCGTAAAGGACGGAAAAGAAAAGGGAAAAAAAAAAAAAAAAACGAACATGCATACATAATACTAAAAAAAATTGTTCTTTTATATGTAGGGGTAACGGCTGTCCCATACTTTGAAGATCCCATAATTTATCAAAATGATCAGTAATCATAATGTTTCCCAACACTCAGAGAAAAAAAATATACACAAAATAAACAAACAAACAAAAGAAAATATTAGCACTAATTTCAAATACTTCATAATTCAATGAAAAGATCTCCAGAGATGGAAAAACAAACTAATTCTGCTATAACTCCTATTTGATATTAAATAATCATAAAAGCACGCAGTAGTGTGGATGCTAACTTGTAGACAGATCAAGAGAAATGTACGATTTCGTACGCTATCTGAATCTCCTGGACATATAGCCACATCCCGGTTCTTCTTCCACATCTGAGTGTGATTATACTATGGATTTTCATCTCAAGAAGTATCATCTAATTTAACTACTAAAAGGAACGTGATTCTGTTCATATAGAACCAGCCAATGAAGGTCCAAAATGAGGGTGAAAAAACATTAACTCATATAGTTTTGAAAATTGGTACACATGTTCGTGAGGGGGCTTATTATGAACATACTGAAAGTCTCCGTTCCTGGAGGGTGAGTTCATGGCGCCATCTTGGATTTCATCCCTCCTTTTTTATTTTTTTCCTGAATATCTTGAAAAATATTTAGTTTTCAAATTACAATTGATTAAACAAATTAAAGAGCATAAAATTCCCTACAAACTATCTTTTATTTTTCTACCAGCTTTAATTGTTTCCCAGATAATGGGTCTCAAAAGTTGCCACCATTTTTGATTTCATCTCCCTTCTTTAGTTTCTCTCTTGAATGTCTCAAAATCTATTCAATTTTCAAATTACATATAATCAGCAAATTAAAGAGCATAACATTCCCTACAAACACATGCTTTTATTTTTGTTTTAGCCTTAATAGTTTCCAAGATAATGGATTTAAAAATTTGCTGTCATCTTGGATTTTATCCCCCTTTTTTTAGTTTTTTTTAATATCTCAAAAACTATTTAATTTTCAAATTACATTAAATACAACACATTAATGATCGCAAAATTCCCAACCATTGCAAGCTCTTATTTATTTTCTAGCTTTAATAGTTTCAGTGCTATTTAAGAAAAACTAAAGGGGGGGGGAGATAAAATCCAAGATGGTTGCAAATTTTGAAATCCATCATCTCGGAAACTATTAAAGTTAAAACAAAAATAAAAGCATTCGTTTGTAGGGAATTTTGCGCTTTTTAATTTGCTGACTACATGTTATTTAGAAATTGAATATATTTCGAGATATCCAAGAGAAACTGAAAAAGGGGATGAAATCCAAGATGGCGTAACTTTTGAGACCCATTATCTGCGAAACTATTAAAGCTGGCAGAAAAATAAAAGCATGCATTTGTAGGGAATTTCACGCTCTTTAATTTCTTAAATCAGTTGTAATCAGAAGACTGAATAGTTTTCAAGGTATACAAGAAAAATTAAAAACGGGGGTGAAATCCAAGATGGCGGCAACCTTTGAGACCCATTATCTGGGAAACAATTAAAGCTGGAAGAAAAATATAAGCATGTATTTGTAGGGAATTTGACGCTCTTTAATTTGTTAAATCAATTGTAATTTGAAAACTCAATAGTTTTCGAGATATTCTGGAAAAACTGAAAAAGGGGGATGAAATCCAAGATGGCATCGTGAGCTTACCCCCAGGACCGGGGACTTTAGCATGTTTATCAGAAGTCCCTAACGAGCATGTGTACCAATTTTCAAAACTATATTATTTAATTCTTTTTTTTCAAACCCTTCGTTGACTGGACTAATAGCCTAAATTTCGGTCCCTCGGAAATTTAAATGTAAACACCTCACCCCCTGGAACCCAAATGGTATTCGTTTTTTACTGTCAGTAAATGACTGATTTTCATTGGTTGCCAACGGTGTTTCATTCTATTTTTAAAAAAAGATTAGCGAATTGTCGCAAAATCAAAAAATTCCAGGTTTAGAATAAATTTCCCTGACTTTTCCAGGTCTCCCGAAATTCCCTGACTATTCCTGGTTTTCCAGGTTTCCCGGTCGGGTGGCCACCCTGATAATACATAATTGGACGCCTAACAGGAGTGTACTGTATATGTGTCTGCTGTTACAGTTAGGTAAATTGTTTATATATGATAACACACTTTTGAATACAACATTTTTTGTTTCACGTTTTTTGCACCAATGTATAGGTTTAGTGGGCTGGACACATGCAAACATGCCACATATAGTTACCAACGGAAAAAAATATGATTTTTCCAAATGTATGCCTGCTCCTTTGAGTGTCTGACCCTGAGCCTGGCAAATGCTAATTTTAAAAGGAATTGTTACCTTTTGAACTGGGATGGTAAATCCTTCGGTATTATCAGAATGCGTAGAATTTAGCACTCTCGCCATGCCAGTCATATCAGTAGCTAGCACAACTTTTGGTCCTAAGTGTGTAATTTGAAACCGTGTGCCATTGCGCAGTCTCGGTACATCGAGGTTACGTATGAATAGTTCTGGCACACCAAATTTTAATCTCAGCTTGTCGGAAGGTATCCCTGACAATTCTATGTGGTTGAAGAACTCTACAGTATATGATTTTACTTGTTATTGCCCATTACCGTATCTACAGATAGATATTCTGTAATACATCTCACCATTTGTGAAGCATTTTTGTAGTGATGCTAATTTTTAGGGATGTTGTTTGTAAATTACAATTTACATTTTTTTTAAGTACAAAAAGAAATGACTATAAGTCATTGGTACGTCAATTGTTATTTTTTAATTTGCTCGCTCTAAATCCAATCAGAGGCATTGTTCAATTTCTTTACTATATCATATGGAAAGTATGTCTATGTAATGTGAAGAGAACTTTCAAATTTTTACATGGACTCTATTGGGTGGGTTTTAAAGAGACTTTTGAAAATGACATGACTAGTTTTTCTTTTTCTCTGATTCATATGTCATATGAATTGGCTTTATATTTTTAGTGCTTTTTTTTTTTTTTTAAATTTGAGTATCAAATGAATTACCCTTTTTAAGTAAAATATCAGTACAACTAATAAGTACTTGAAATGAGTTTATTTTTGTTTGCTTGATTCCCTTTTGAATTTTCATGTTTTACATTTTGAGTTGAGGATTTAATTGTGTTTCAATTGAATTTATTTTCTGTGTTTTAAATTGGTTTTTATGTGTATCTATGTGTTCAGGATGGGGTTTTTAATTTAATGCGTTCTGTAACTGGGTTTTTTCTTTTTAAATTCTCTCATTTTCGTCAAAGCAATAGCGAGGATGAGTTAAATCGCGATTTGGCACTTGGAGGAAAGCTTGGGTTGTTGTTTCATATCCGGTTTTTGAGGCGGTCCAATATGGCTGTTTTTTTTGGAGAAAGGGCGAAAATCGTGATGCGGCGCTTCTTCGCGGACAGTGCTGGACTCTTGTCCAATCAGGGGTCAAGCGATTTCGTCATCATGACGTATGCTCGGCCTCCCTACTTAAGGGATCGCACGGAAAAGATCGGGGCTTTTTTTGGGGTTCCTACGGTTTGATGCTTCGTCCCACAGGACGTCTGGGTCATTTTGACCTCTCTCTGCAGATTGCTGTTGCCTTGTTTCTGAATCCCCAGGCAGAATCAGAGGTTGTTGAAGGAAGGATGACAATCTCTTAACATCGGGGCAGATTCTTTCTTAAAGAATGCCGGAGTGAAGCCAGGGACTGAGGAACGATGGGAGCGTGAGAGGAGACCTGTTATTTGCTAGACATCCTCCATATTTTTGGCAAGCGGCCACCACAATCACGGACGAGCTACCGGGATCTCTCTCCAGACGCATGACCGAGTAGACGAATTTCCTGGAACTCTCGGCCAAACAGACGAACGGAATCCTGGCCAGATGAAAGATGAGGAGCCGTGACGGGGTCAGCCGACCCAAAATATAAGTCTTTCGTTGCATGTTTCATTTTCTTTTTATCTAAAGTCAAGATAGAAGGGGGAAGAAAAAAAAAAAAAACCTAGCGCATGAGCTATGCCTTATTCTTATTTGGACTCTTAAGTGCTCCAAGAATGAAGTAGCCACAAGAATCATTGAACTGATGGGAAATATTCTCGAGGGTGGGGAGTAAAAAGTTAACGTTTAAATCAATTTTTTTTTTTTTTTGAGAGAGAGAATGAAGGAAAGTTTGTAGGTGTTATGCTTTGAAAATCTTGATACTTGCAAAAAAATATGTAATCCAGAATTATAGTATGATGACATGTATTTTTTGCTTGCTTTTTTTTTCTTTTCTTGTGTAATGTGTATGTCTAATAACAGTTTTGGTGATTAATGGACAGTTCAATTTGGGGCGTGAGACGTATAAGGCAGATTTATATTATTAAAGACGATGCGGTAGTTTGTTAATGTAAGCCTTTGTTTAAGATAAGTAATAGGAGAAAAGGAAAGAGGTAATGATAAGATAATTAAATAAATTAGGGAATGGACACAAAGGGGAGGAATGCACCTCACGTCTCGGTTGAATCATGCTTCTATATTTTATAATGTGTCAATTGTTTTGCGGTATGGGTCCCCACCGTTTTCTTGTTTAATATGAAGTTTGACAATTTCTTAAAATGTGTAAAAACATACTAGATTAATTATTTCGTATAGTGTGCAATAATTTTGAAGTTTGACAATTTCTTAAAGTGTGTAAAAACTTAATAGATTAATTATTTCGTAAAGTGTGCCATAATTTTGAAGTTTGACAATTTCATAAAATGTGTGAGAACTTACAAGATTAATTATTTGGTAATGTGTGCAATAATTTTGAAGCTTAACAATTTCATAAAAGTGTGCAGTTGCGTACTTGTTTAACGAATTCTTTATTTGTTTAACAAATTCATATTTTTTTATTTACAAATGCTGTTTCTGTTGTTAATTCACAAGTGTGTCACGTCCTAACAAATCTGAGCTTTTTGGTAAAATTAAGATCCTTTGGGTTATTGCTTAATAATACACAACACAATCCTACCAACTTATATTAGGTGTTAATCTCTTGGCAAATTGGTTTCCTTTGATTTAATATTTTGGCTGAAAGAACTTTTTAGTTAAATTGTTTGGAATTCCTTAATTTTATATGATTGGTGTTAGGAATGATATTTTCTGTGTAATCGCAGTCATTCTTCAGAATCTTGTAATGTAATGTGTAAAAGTTAAAAGGTAACACCACGACAAAAAATGCTGCCGTGACAACGTAACAAATTTTTTTTTTTCATTTATCTGACCTAAACTTTCATTAGTCAGTGCCAAACTTACCCAATCAACAAACAATCTCTATTCCTCTTATTAGCTTGTAGGGAAGGATAAACCTTGCTTATCAGTTCCTCTGTACTGTGAACAATTTTGAAAAAGTCCCAATTTAATACACTGTTTTAATCTCTAGCAAACGCCAAATCTATTTGGCAACTGTATCAAGCGCCAAGTTCGAATCAGTTCTTTCTTTAGTAAAC
Source organism: Araneus ventricosus (assembly GCA_013235015.1). Taxonomy (NCBI): domain Eukaryota; kingdom Metazoa; phylum Arthropoda; class Arachnida; order Araneae; family Araneidae; genus Araneus; species Araneus ventricosus. The sequence continues at coordinate 27,103 of BGPR01011365.1, forward strand.
AAAACGTTGAATTCCGTGTTCATTGGGTTTATGCAATCCTTTCTTTTTAAATCGGTTGAAAAAAGCTCTTAAAGCATTAAAATGCGAAATGGAACTATTGCAATTAGCTAAATTGTTTGATTTAGAATTTAACCACCAGTGATTATCCAAATCGTTAGGTTACAAATTTAACTGCCAAACAAATCTTGGATGTTGATAAAAAGAGCGATAAAGAAAAAAAAAATAATTTAAAAAAAATGTTAAAGCAACGAAAAAAGTGCTAGTAAAAATAAACTGTTTCAATATCATGATAGAATATTCAAAGCAATAAATTAAACATAAAATAGAAAAATTAATATACCGGATCATTTGGGGCATCTTTTAAGGCACTAAATATTTTTGGCATTGTCCCATGAGCACGGAGATGAATACGAAAGGCAGGACTCATGCACTTTGCAGCCAAATTTAGAACACTATAAGTAAACACAAACAATAATTGATACAAAATTTTGCCAATTCCATAAAAGAAACATTTATTATCATGATACATAAAACATAGTCAATACACAATAAGGTTCATGAAAACAGAACTGAATATATTTTTAAAATCTCATAAAAATTATGTACCACTAATACCTCATTTAAAAAAAAAATCCAAATTGCAAAGATAAAATGCTTTAAAAAAAACAGAAGAGGATTAAATTATTGGTCTGGATGAATCAGTTAATCAGAATAATTAATAACATGGTCCTAATAAAGAATTCATTCAACAAAATGAAACTGACTTCACCTCTAGATATGTTGTAATAAAATGGTCGAACTTTTTAGAGTAGATTGTCTAGTACTAAATAAATTTTTCAACCAGATCTAATCTCAAAGCTTTTCAAATGGAAAATATTTTACAATCAATAAAATAGAAAAAATGATAACTAGATGTTTTCTATTTAACCCATTAACACCAAATTAATTTAAAGCATAGATTTCAATAAATTTCTATTAAATGTTGTTTAAAACACCAAGATCAAGTTAACTGTGAAGTAAAATTAAATTCGGAGAGAAAAAAAATTATTTTTTTAAACTTTTTTTATACAAATATTAAAGATTTTAAAAATATAGTAAAATATCAAAATAAAAATCACTTTCTAATTCCTTGCATTTCCTCAAAAACAAATCAAAGAAAAAAATCAAAAAAATTCAAAATGACAACATTTTGGCTTCAAAATCTGGCTAACTGGTGGTATATGCTTGTTGAAAATTGTTTAGAAGTTTGGTAATCCTATTGACTTCATAAACAAATCTAAAAAGAAACAATGGAATGCATTCAGTTTAACCACGAAAGTGAAATGTAACTGTCCTGTAAATAGAATGCTGACAGCTAGTGAGTTAATTTGAATTATTAAATATAACTTTGGAAAATTAAAACTGAATATATATATTAAAAAAATCTACATTTTTTTTAAGGATATAAAGCCATGAAATTCAAAATTTTCTTCTATCTGCAACTGTTAAACACTGAAAATCTTAGAAAATATCATATGAAGTTTTAGGACACTTATTGTTAACTCAAAATATTGGATCTGATATCAGATAACTCAAACAACTCACTTAAATAATCTTTCCATGAGTAAAGGAAGAATCCTTCGTAATAGCCAAAAGGCAACTACACTATTGGAATTAATGAATAATTTGCTCTACCTGAACTTTAAAAAATCAAATTAGAAATTTTCAATATAAGCTTTGTTTTTATTTGTTTTGAATAAAAAAAAAGTTAAAAAAATAAATATATAAATACTTAACCCTCTAAAGTGGCCAAACTGATCTTTTCTGATTTTCATGTTGAACTCAAAATTAGATTATTCATATTTAAAATCATATTTCCTTAAAATTACAAGGATAAAATAACAGCATGAATATTAATTTATATGTATATAGATATATGGATTAATGAATCCAGTTTTTTTTCCAGATCTGATTATTATTATACTAATAAAATAATATAAAAGTAATAAAAATAACAGAGCTGCTCACCTTAAACACCTGGTACCAATAGCATTATTTTCTTGAACACATTCTAATAAATATTCAATATCATCATTGAACTCCTGAGTTTCACCAGACTCATGACATTGATAAGCTTGCTTCACATTTTTCACAACAGTATAAAACTAAAATAGAAAAAAATATGTAAAAAAATTATTAAAACAAATAATGAACTCTAAATTAAAATGGAAGGGGTTAAGTGCTTGCAATATCAATGTTTTGAAAAATAAAGGAAGATTAAATGAAAGTTGTAGGATGCCCCCAAATGTTTATGCTGATTTCATAATGTTCTTTTATTCTTAGTAATTGCAATGATTTTAGCTTTCTTTTGCAGATTGGTAGATCAATCATCAAGTTTTACTTTCAGTGTGAAATTAACAGATAAGTTCATTACAAGGAGTGGTGCAGCTACATAACCTGAAATTGTTTTATACAAGACTTCAAAGGACATTTACGCTTAATTAGAAGAAAATAACACAACACAATTTGTCATGTAACAAACAAATTTACAGACAAACAGATGAAATGCCATAAAATCGAGTTAAAACAGGACTTTGCCTTGCTTGGTAAATTATAAATATATATATAATCTATAACATAAAACAGAAAATACATGCATCTGTCTCCCAAATGGTGAACGATAGTGACATTAAATGCACACAACACATTCTGGGGTGCATTTCTAGGCCAATTGTGCTATTTTCAACTTTCAGAATTAATTAGTTCTTAAGATATTTAATTAAATAACGAATATTAGCAGCTGTTAAGCCTTATGTTTAGATGTTTTTTTGCCAAAAACTTCTGAAATATTTATCATACGACAATTATTTTTACACCATATTAAAGAGTAGAATATTATCTTTTTATTGATCTTAATTCTATTGCTGTACAATGTTTTCTCTAATTTTAATTAACATTTCAAAATTCATTTTAAACACAATTTGTAACAATGTTTTCTATTGTTATAAAATTAAATTCAAACCAATTCATTATTTCATGAAATACTTTATTCATGAGTTTTTGCCACTGTTCAAGTTTATGATAAGAAAATATTGCTTTCTTCAGACATTTAACTCCAAAGTAGACTTTTTATTTCTGGTTTTATGTCTGAGCATACAAAGCTTTTATTATGCACTTGCAGTAATCCAATGACATTAGTTTGATTAACATGCGATGTTCCATGTTTAATATTCATAAATTTTTAAATGAGACTAAAATTATGCCACATTACGAGGTTATTCGCCAATAACTTCTAAAATACTTATTGCACAAAAATTATTTTTACACCATTTTAAAGAATAAAACATTATCTTTTAATTGATACTGATTTCATTGCGGTAATTTTTTTCTTTAACTGCAATTAAAATTTCAAAATTCATTTTTAACGCAATTTGTAATAATGCACGATTTTTTTCTCATAAAATTAAATTTAAGGCAATTGATCCTTTCATCAAATCCTTCATTCACGTGCTTTTGCCACTGTTAAAGGTATGTTAAGAAAATATTGCTTGCTTTCTTTGGACACAAACTCCAAGGCAGAATTTTTATTTCCGTATTTATGCTGTAGCATATAACTTTTTTAATATGGTTGCACAGTAAGCCAGTGACATTATTTAATGATAAGTGATGAGAGTTTATGAGATGTTTTGTTAAATTTTCACAAATTTTTAATGGATCTTAATGAGTGTGTTAAGTCCTTCAAGGTTACTTAGTCTGGTTCCTATCAAAGGGAGAGGACCTAGGGAGAAAGAAAAGATGTTTTAATGGTCTATCTGTCACCAGAACTCTTCATAAATGGTGATCGGTAAAAACATGAAATTCGCACATGACATTCTGGAGTGCATTTCTAAGTCAACTGAGCTTTTTCCAACTTTCAAAAGTAATAATTTCTTTAAAAATTTAATTAAAAAACGAAAACTAAGCCAAAGTTAAGCATTTTTACTTAGTTTTTCGCCAATAATTTCTCTGAACGAAGTTGATTTATACACAATTTCTAACAATGCTTTCTATTATTGTAATGAAATTCAAACCAATTTATTGTTTTATCAAATCCTTCATTCTCTGTGCTTTTTACCACTGTTAAAGTTATGATAAAACATTGTTTTCTTTGAATATAAACAGAAAAGCAAAATTTTTTATTCTATTCAAATTTTGTAGCATGTACCTCTTCCAATATGTATGCATTACAATCAAATGATGTTAACAACTCTCTCTATGCAATGTTTCATGTAATTTTAAAATTTTTAAGTGATCCTAATGAGTGTGTAAAACCATTCAAGATTATTGAGTCCAGTTCCTACTGGAGGGAAAGGGGACCAAGGAGAAAAGAGAAGAACACCATGCAGTGTTTTTTCCGGTCAGTCAGACAAAGACTAAACAGAAAAGAATTGTACTATGGATAATAGAAATGAAAACAAAGATATGAAAGAGCTTCTGTTGTTGGTAGTAATGATGCGGGGGTACAAAGGAGTGCTATATTTGTGCCGGGTTGTTCAAGCTACGGAGAGAAAAAAAAGGAGAAAGGCTTAATTGTTAGCTGAGAGGGGTTAGACAACATGGGGGTGGACGACTGAAAATCAAAGAAAGACGCTGCTGCGAAAAACTGTTTTCTTAAGATTAAAAGTGCTTGAAGTACTTTTGAAAATATTTTTACCCCGTGCAACGCTGGGTATATCAGCTACTATATACATAATTCTAAGCAATTTAAATCAGGGTAATCATTTTAGCACACTAATATTTCTGTTTCAGCATGTGCAAGCTTAGATAAAGATTCAAATCATCTTATCAATTTGACAGTTACAATTGATAAATTTTACAAAAATTATTAAAAATTAATTAATAAAAACTCTTTATATTATACAGAATGGCGCATATGCAGCAAATTCTAATAAATACAAATACAAACAATAGAAAATTAAAAAAACATTAAAAAAGAAAAACTAGAAAGAAATATATAAAAGAAACAGAAGAAGTAATCAACAATGATTACAATACACCTTTTTGCGTGCCCAACGCAGCAACATCCAGTGATTGCATCAACTACATTTTACTACAATTAACCAACCAATCACTAAAGAATTAAACAACAAAAATTCTCCAATAAGAGCCACAGAGGGTATATTCTTGACTTTGAAAGTCTTACCCTCGACAGAAAATTTTCCATATTAGAACCCCTATGGCGGGTGGCTCTTTGATAAAGTTCGCTGAGTTCTCTTCCAATTTTTTCATTTTGAATGTATTTTCTAATTTTCTCTTTTATGTGTTTTAAGTATTTTATTATTGGGGAATTTTTGTTGTTTAATTCTTTAGTGATTGGCTGGTTAATTGTAGTAAAATGTAGTTGATGCAATCACTGGATGATGCTGCGTTGAGCGTGCAAAAAGGTGTACATTGTTGATTACATCTGTTTCTTTTATATATTTTTTTCTAGTTTTTCTTTTTTTAATGTTTTTTTAATTTTCTATTGTTAATCAATTTGAATTACAAGAAAACACAAGAAGTTTTGAAAAAGAAAATTTATTCTAAACAATATAACAAATACTGGCTAATACAACTTTCAAATGAGCAATTATACTATATAGAATTTTCCCTGCGTTGCTAATTACAGGGATGAGATTGGCAAAAAAGCAAAAAGACTAAAATCATACGTGAGCAAAAAATCTGTACCATAATTTATACGCGAAAGAAGTAAAACATCAAAACACGCAACATGAAAATATTACACTATAATAATTAATAACTTAATTATTTATAATTCAGTACGTATAAATAAGAAAAATATTAAATTATTATTAAATCATTCACATTAAAAGTTAACAAACAAGTTTAACACATCATCAGGTGTATCAGAAAATACAAAATTAGACATTAAAACATTTACCACCTGTACATCACTGCGATGCAACATTCACCCAACAGAAGTCTGAGAAAAATTATATTTAATAGCCCTTTGATAAAAGTTGGCTCAAAAAAATAAATAAAAATAAGGACAAATAATTTCTTTTGCTTCATGCAATTGTGTAAAATGTATTAGCTCTTTATAAATTATAATATTTTCCCCGAATTTTCTTTCGAAAACCTAAGATAGGAAAGTTTCTTTTCTTTGTGTAAAAGCGGAATTTTCGGAAGAAAAAGCAAATTTTTGCAGGGGAAAAAAAATCGAAAATCCGAAGGGGGAAAAAAAAACGGAATTTTGAGAGAGAAAAAAAATATTTTTTTTAAAAAACGGAATTTCTCCAAAATAACAAAAAAAGCGGAAATTCGCGAAAAAGCGGAAGAATCTCATCCCTGTAATTAAAAATATATAAAATTAAAAAAAAATCGTTAGAAAAGTAATATCTTAATAAAATATCTGTTGGAAAGTAAAACATTAAAAGAAAAAAAAAAAAAAAAAGAGAGGAAAAATGTAAGAAAATAATTTTTTCCAATGTTTATATATTAAAACACAGAAGCATAATATTTCTTCATTATTCTGAAACCCTCCGCACTTTTATTTTTTATAGTTATATATACTTTTATAGTTATTTTTATCAAAATAGGGGAAAAGTGAAGAATAGAAGGGGGAGATGTTTACATTTTACTTAGTGTGATCTAACAAAGAACTCCGGAAATGCGTTCATCTGACTCATTGTCTGACACCCCTTTCCAGTGTAAAATCATCCAAAAGCACTAGTCTCAGGATATTAAAATGAACAAAGAAAAAAAAATGTTTTTAGTTCACCCAACTTTCTTTAATACAGCTCAAAAAGAATAAAATAAAAAGAAATAAAACATAAAAAGACAAAAAAAAGAGAGAGAGAGAAATAAATTAAAATACCAGAAGCATAACTTTTCTCTTCCCATAACTTTTCTTCTCATGCATGTATAAATAATAATGAGAAAAAAAGAGAAAAGTCTCAAAAAATGGGCAAAAAAGCCAGAATTTACTACTTAAATTAAATATATAAAAATATAATTTCAATTTTTTAAAAATTTTTATGGCGTGAGCTCCCTCTTGCGCTAATCCATCACTTTGCCAAATTTAATCCCTAAGCCAAACCCTTTGGGAGTGCATAAAGAACAAAAACCGAACATGCATGCATACATGCAAAAAAAAAGCCCTTTTCTAATAATAGTCCTTCCAATACTTTGAAGATCCCATTATTTAGCAAAATGATCGGTACTCATAACAAAGAATACATAAAATTAACAACAAAAAAAATGTTTAAATAAAATATTAATAATAGAAATCTGGTATTGCAATAATTCACCAAAAAGACCTCAGAGAAATGGAAAAAATGAATTAATTCTGGTATAACTCCTATTTGATATTAAATCATCAAACAGTATCCAGTGTGGATGCTAATTTCTATTTTTTTTTATAGACAGAAGAAGAAAAGGTTACGATCTGACTAGTCGTCCAAATCTCTTTGGAATGAATCCAAATTCCTGTGTGTCTTCCACATCTGAGTACAATTAATACCTACCAACTGAGTACATAACTTAACTAATAAAGGAAATGTGAGTTTCAGTTCAGCAGAAATTTAAATGTAACCATCCTGCTGCTTGGTGTGTGCGCAGAAACGCGTATGGCGTTTGTTTCTGACTGTCACTAAATGACCGATTTTCATTAGTAGCCATAAATGTTTTATTCCACTTATGATAAAAGACCACCGAATATTGTTGCATCCAATAAGAATTATCGAAATAAATAATTTCCAAGTTTAGAATAAATTTCCCTGGCTTTTCTGATCTCAAGGAATTCCCTGACCATTCCCAGTTTTCCAGTCGGCTGGCCACCCTGAATAATTGAGAGAAAATTCTTTATAAAAAATTAGAGCTGAGAGAGCTTAAGTGTTTGTTATGATACAAGAGTAGGAAGAAATACTAATTACATCTGATACTTAACATACTTACTTATCTGATACTTACATCTGATACATTCAAGTTAAAGGAAATGGAAAAAATACTATACATAAAAGGTCGTGGATAAAGATTGTAATATTTCCTTTCCTTATCTTTAAAGTTGATTATACTAATTTTAGAAAAACTAGTTTTTTTTTTGGTTACTCAATATCAGTACACTAGAGGAGGAAAAAATAGGAACAAGATATTAAGGAAAAGGCAATACAAATTTTTTTTTTTTATAAAATTCTAGCCACATCTGGAACTCAATTTTACCATATAATATGCAAAAATTACAATGAAGATAAGGTATAAAAATATTTAAATTTTTAAACAAGTTGAAAAATTGATTTTATTTTTAAACACAGAATTGGATACAAAAAAAAAAGTTAATAAAAAGTATTATCATTAGAAGCTAAAAAGGACCAATTTTATTTCCAACTAAATATCCATTGTTTTACTGCACTTTTCTAACCCCCTCCTTTTCAATCCAGATATATATAACATCATTCTTTAGGTGAGGTGTAAGCAAACATTTTGAAATGAAGCAGGCAATAGTTGTTGCAATTTCTATTTATTCATCTGACTTAAAGGTAGTGATGCAGTTAAATCACACATATAAAATAATCACAATTTAATGAGCACATATAACCAGGATTGAAGAATTTACGTGCAAAGTTGGCGCATCTTACCAGGTGAGTTACATGGTTACAAAGAAGACATTAAAAATACAAAGACAGCTTAAATAGTTGTGAAAAAGGGAGATGCCGAAGAATCTTGCGACTCTGGAAGTTAAAGTAGAAGTGCAATTCTTTAAGATTGAAGTAATTCATTTATACTTATAAATTAGATAGCATTAAAGGGGATTTAATTTCAAAGATTAAAAAGTTAAATCATTACATATATATAAATAAAATAATAAAGAGAAATAATCAATACTTAAAGATAATCAAAGAAAAATAATAAGTAAAACAAAAATATTGCGTTCATCCCTTAAATGTTATCTATATATATGTATCTGTGTATGTTTCTTCTCTATGCATGCCCAGACGATTCGACTACAGGAACAAATTTGGCACATTGATGGATTAGCAAAAGTAAGAGCATTAGCAAAGCTTTTGGGAATGCCTGCCTTTTGCACACAATTCATGTAGTGTGTAATAAAATATTATGCTTTTTGAGTTTTAATTTATAAACATTGGAAAAAATCGTTTTCTTGCATTTTACTTTTATTTTAAAATGTATATTTTTAATCAGCAACACCAGGAAAATTCTGTATAGTATATTTGTTCATTGTAAAATTGTATTAGTTATTAAATGGCAGATTGTTTCAAATAAATGTTCTTTTTCCAAACTTTTCACATTTTCATTAAAACTATACTGTTATAAAGTAATAAAAATAGATTTAAAAGTTTTAATACAACAAGAAAGGGTTCAAAAGAGATTTATGTTTGTTGGGGAAAGTCAGAGACAATATTTGTAGAGAAAAGAACAGAGGTGGGCATATTAAAAAAATATGGATCCCGAGCAACGTTTGGTTACCAGCTAGTATACATATCTATATTTTAGGTAATATAATGAGCAAGGGAAAAAAATTTATATTACCTCTTTGGATTCTTTGGGACACTTGAAAGACCTAACATCTCCGGAGGAAGTATATGAAACTTCACTAACTAAAGTATCATTAAAGTTTTCTTTGGACATTTCTTCATCAAATTCGTCAGCTAAGGAAACACCACTTTGTGTTTCAAAACTCTGAAAGTAAAGATAAAAAATATATAAGGTCATATTTTAAAATAAATAAATGCAAAATTCATATGCATTGATTTGATTAAGATGTAGCCTAAAATTATCTATTCAATCACTGAGGAATGCATAGAAATTTTTAACAGGATCAAATGATGAGACTACATTTAAAAAGCACTTCATTCTCCTAACTTTGGCAAGATAAAGGCATTTAATTTAACAATTGTTCTGTTAGGAAAAAGATAATCTTAATAAACTAAAGAAATGTATCTCATTAATTTCTAATTTACTATTTTTAACATAGATATGTCTTCACTTCCAAGAAACAGGGACATTCTAAGAAGGAAGGAAGCTGATGGATTATGGGATGGAAGATGGATATGTGCAAACACATTATATAATGTCTGAAGATAAGTTGGTTTGCAGAGGGCAATATGTCCTTCTGTTGTTTGCTCTGTCTGATAGTTATTCAGTTGCATGATGAAGGCTGTAGGTGTACAAGTTAAAATAAAAACTATCAGAAAGACAATAAATTATTCTTTTAAGGGTAATATTCTGAATAGAATTCACAAGAGATAAAAGAAAATAGGAATGATCAATTTAGAACCTTGGTTTCTGATTTATAAGGATAGAAGAAAAACATCTACTAATTCGTTAAAAAATAGTAGTGAATGCTGTTTGAAACTGGAATATGTAGAGAATATTTATCAACAATGATTTCTCCTACAATGTTTGTTCCCACAGCAATACAAAATGATACTACTTGATATCATGTTGAAAAAAGACATATATGGGGGTAATGTAGAAATAAATGGTACCACTAATGTTTTCAAAGTAATTAAAACCATATCCTAAAAAATGATTTCCTGAATGTCTTGAATAATAACATTTTTGTGTTCAGTAGGCAACTTGAGGGTTAACATGAACCAGTCATGCAATGAAGGGCTTGGATGGAATTAAAATCTGATATTCAAATCTGTAATCCACAAGCAAATACTTAATAAGACTAATTTATATGGACTCGGCCAACCAAAAGCATTCAAATTATTGTCAAGATCTAAAAAAAAAAAAAGTATTGAACATATTTTAATTTATAATTAAATTTTATCTTAAAAATATTGAAATATGAGAACCAAAATATGTTGAATGGCATAAATCTAACGCATCAGCTGCTATGACTCACGCCTGAGATTCGGACCTTCTATCTAATTAGATGACCCCCTTCTCTGCTATCTCTTAACAATGGTAGAGAAGAGATCATCTAATTAGATAACAGATGTGAATCACTGGAGATTCACAGCAGAATACAACATGTTAATACAACCATATATATAAAAACAAAGAAAAATATAACATGAATGGAAAATTTTACTAATTAAAAACCTTTAAATTGGGCAATAAAAATTTTGAATATATATAATTTTAGTGAATGTTAGCTGTAATTAATTCAAAATAATAAGAACCAAAATATTTTAAACACACATATTCATACTAAGGCTGCTTATTTTGATAGCTTTTAAATTTAGATCAATTCGGTATTATTTTGAATTTGTCAGAATGACAAAAAGAAATCATTTAATAATAATTGTTTCACCAAATGGCTTAACCAGTTATAAGAAAAACATACCTCATCTGCTTTCTTTGAAGAATGCCAATGTCGATGATTGTATACTGCTTTGAACTGAAAACAGAAATAGAATAAATTACACAAAATCCCATATGCAAATTAGGACATTGAAAATACTGTAAAAATTATGACTACTACCTTTAATGAAGAACTAAATATTTTCTTAGGACGAGACTTGGAAGAAGTATTAGAATTATCTGTCCTATCAGAAGATTGAGAAGATGAAATAGCTCCTTCCGAAGTTGTACTTGTTTGGCTTGATGAAAAAATGGATGCAGAATTATTCTGCTCCTCCAAGTAAGAATTAATTGATTTTTGAGAATCATCCTTATTGACAGTGTTGTCATTTTCTCTTTTAGATGCAACAATTGAATCTTTTCCTATTTTGTTGACATCTAAAGGTTCCTGTGAATTCTTAGGAGTGCAGTTTTTAAGAGTTATACTACCTTGAGATGACTCTTGTTTAGTAGTTTGACTTCCAAATCCAATGTTTGTCGGCTGATGATTCAAAATACTATCACTTAAAATATCACTCTGTGAAAAATTATTTATAGTGTCTTCTTTGTTAAGATAACTTGGAGGTTCCATTTGATGAGACACATTATCATTGTTAGACTTGCTTGACAAATCCAAAGTCAACAACGAATCAAATGCTGAATGGGATGATGAAGTATCAGCTGGTGCCACAGGCTGAACAAATGAATTGATATAATGTATGCTAGGCTGATTAGAATATTTCGTGGAAGCACAAGTATTGGGAATATTTACACTGTACCGCAAGTTCACAATATTAGGACTTGTGCTGGTCAAGTAAACAGGTGGTGATTCTTCAGATGCATGTGGCACTTCACTTTTAAAGTTTGAATTAACATTGAAGAAATTATCACTTGCATCTGTTTTAGCTTTTAATGAGTTGAAGTTTGGAGGCACAGACAATCTCAAAGCATCAAAGTCACTGTTCTTTGAGTTTGTACTTTTCAATAGACGAGAGCCTCCACTCTTGAAAAACTTATTTGGTTTAGATACAGAGGGTTTGTTTTCGGTTTTTAAACCACTAGGAGAAAGTGCAGCATTTGGGGAATGGGCACTGTTGTTGGAAGATATTTCACCATCTGTTCCAAAGCTGAAAGGATCCTCAGTGCTCATAACAGGAGGAGTGGGCTCTAATTTTATACGTTTCACTGGTTCCACAGGTTCAGAAACTTCTTTCTGACCATTGATTCGAGACTTTCTCAAAGAAGTAAATGATGTCATTCCCCATCGGTGAATTCCAGCAACCGACACCTTTGCTGTGGAAGGTTTGTTTCCTTTATCTGACAGAAGGTGATCAAACTGAACACTGGTCTTGCAGTCAGGTTTTCGGCTGTAGGTCTTGGCCCCCAGTCGAGACATGATTTTACCTACAAATAGAAGAGAAGAATTTCACTTCAACATCATAAAAATTAGAATTTTACCCTAAGGAAATTTTTAATGCACACACACAAAAAAATTCTTTTTAATCATAAAAATATTTACTTTAAATTTCTTTTACAGTAAAATTTATATAACAAAGCAGGGTTTCTATTTGAAAAACCACGTTCATCTGAAAAGCTAAAAAATTAAAAGTTAAAGTGAAAAGTTAATCTAAAATTTAAAGTTAAGACAAGAATGCAGCATTAATCAATTATATATATATATATAAATATAACAACAAAAACTTTTTTTTGAAAATGCAAAAATTAAATTACTACACAAGTACAAGAAAAACCATATTAAAAAAGAGAGAAAGCTATGTCTGCATTCGCACAAAAGCTGTGTCAACAAAAAAGAAATATACCAAAACAGACATGAAACAAAAGCCAAAAATCAAAAACATAAGAAACAAAAGACAAAAAAAAAAGACAAATTTAATAATTTGAAAAAAATCATGCAAGGCGCTCGTCAGGAAGAGAAGCTCACCTATGATATTAATAAGTGCTTTTTTCTGTTAGAAATTTTTTTTGCAGATATTTTTCAAATCATTAAATTTTTGTCTTTTGTTTCTTATGTTTTTGATTATATATATATATAAGAAAACTAAATCTGAAAGAACTCTTCAACACTAACGAAATATTCTAAGTCAAGAAGTTTTAAAAAATATTGCGAAAATTGAAAGAAGGGTTTTTATGACACCAATATTGTTCCATGTAAATTACAGTTTAAAAAAGTACCTTGTTAAATATTAAAAATCACAATTTAAATATATATTAATCTTATCAATGCCATGCATTTTTTTCTACTTCTGAACTACATAATTCTACTAGCATAATAAAGCCCTTAGAAACAATATTTCAGCAGAATCAAGGCAAAGCAAACTAGTTAAGAAATTCAGAGGCATCCATTAATTTTTTCCTTCTATTGTGAAATATATTCTAGCATTACCCCGTGCTTAGCAAGTAAATCTAACTTATTTCTAAGTTGCCTGGGAGTTCCTATATAACAAATACTCTAAAATTAGAAACAGCAGGCTTATGGCCAAAGTAATGTTCATATAGAGTTTTTGGTTTAAATTTATGGCACATTCTGTTCTTAGCATAGGTAAAACAAACTAATGCCTCCGCCCAAAAACATTTTTCAATATCGCTATCATTCAGTGTAGCTGTCATGCAATTAAAACATTCAGATACAGTAAAAGCTTAACTAACCGGCATGCTCTTGAAACACCGATTTCTGGATACCAGAAAAGTCCAGATAGGTGAGTGTGACGGGAAAACTGGCGGCGGCCCCCCCAGATTGTAGCCCTTTTTTTCTTTACAGATTCTGTCCCTTAAACTTTTTTTTTTGGTTGTCAATTTCGTTTGTAGGTCTCGTTTTTCGACAAAGGCGATGACCCTTTTTTTAAAATTGGTTCTCACTTTTGCTTTTGAACTCATAAAACAAGTCTGTGTACGTCACTGTACTGTATATTGCTTTTTTTCTTGCTTCTACGCTCCTCCGTGCAGAGCGGATGTTGCATTCCAGAAATAAATTGTCCGCGTGAATGGAATGGCGTAGACGCGCGCTTGCTAAATTTTGGCGTGCGGATGTAAGATTTTTAGAAAAACTCATTTTTTAATTATTCCGGTTAGTTGAGCTTTCTGGATACTTGAATGCCAGATAATCGAGAATTTACTGTACACCTTTTTTTCTGGTGAATAACTGTTTGTTTTTTTCATAACTAATGTCCTGATCATTTAAATACTTCAAAAATTTATTATGACAAAATTCCATACCATTATCACAATGTAAACTTAAAATTTTACAATTCAACACTCGTTCAGCATTAGTCTGAAACGGTTTCAAACATTCAAAAACTTGAGATTTTTCCTTAAGAGGAAAGCAAGTCACCATTCTGGAAAAATCATCTGTAATTGATAAAAATTATTTGTCCCCACCACAAGATTCAACTGGTAAGGGACCACATACATCCATATGTATCAGTTGCAATGGTTTGGTACTTCTTATCCTACCAATAGGTTTAAACGAAGCTCATTTAGATTTAGCCAATTTACAGTTTTCACAATCTAATTTTTCGTTTTTGAAATTGGGTAAACGATTTACTGCGGAAACTTTACTAGTCTGCATCAAATAATCAACATTTAAGTCAGGGTTGCAGTGATTTAAATCAATTGATAAAAATCACTGATTTAAATCACTTTATTTTAAATATCAAGTTAATCTGCTTTAATGAAATAAAATTGTTCATGTATCTTTAAAGAAAGAATATATAGAACATAGAAAAATATTTTATTGAATTGATGTAACTAGAGTCAGACATGACACAGGATTGGAACAAAAAAAGCTGAAATTCATAAATACGGAATCGTATCAAACATAAACACTGAGAAGTAAAATAACTATAATTAACTAGAAAATCACCCGTCATGGTATAATGGGTGCAAATTGCCTTTTCATTCGAGAGATTTCCTGTCAAATTTGACATGTTTAAATAGATATATATGCGAGATAAATGTTTAACATTGATTGAAAATAAATAAAATAAACATATGTATTATGACAGGAAATATTTTTTTATTTACATATTTCTTTATTCAAAAACCTCTTGGTGAACAACATTCCGCGTGAAGTATTTTTCGATATTTAACAATTTTCCTTGTAGTACTTCAGATGTCTTTATGTAAATTTTAATGTTGCCAAAAAATATCAACTTATATCATCGCAATTGCAATAAATAATTCGATGCATCGTGGTGTCCAAACTATATCACGCGCATGATATACCACTGACGTAATTTACTACTTCCTATTAAAAAAATGGAAATGAATTTGAAATATATGATTAATATAATTTAAAATTTCTCGGGAACTATTGATCATAGCAAGATAAATTTTATATCACTACTTTAGAGCTATTAAATTTGAAATTTAGATTTTCTAACAATGAAATAATGGTGTTTAACGTCTCGCAGTGCTATGGCACGAGTTTTATTGTTGGTGACGTCAGAGCGTCACCGAGAGATCTGGGCTATTATATTAGTAAATGAACAAAAAATGAATAAATTTAATAAAAAGTGATTGAGATATTAAAAATATTGTAGAATTGTTATTTAAAAGAAAATTAATGGATGAAAAATGAATTACATATAAAGTTTTGATAAAATAAAAACTATGGTAAAAATTATCTCACTAAAAAATATGGCCATGTAAAAACTTTTTTGACTGTTCTTTTATGCTCCAGTCTGCCATTTTCTAAATTTTGATCTCATTCTTTGATTGGGAGGTTTTCTTTATTTTTTTCTCATGGCTATTTTCTTACTATCAAGTTCCTCCTAGTAAAATTTGCCTGATGACCTTAAATTTTTGCACGTTACTATCAATAGCATCACGCAAAAAAATCTTTTTTCTAAAATATTCAAAAGCAGAATGTTTTTTGTTCATCATTTTGTATTGAACACTCTAAATTGAAGAATATGTTTCAAAATACATTCTTCCTGATCTTTTATCTATCAAATCTGACATTATTTTGAATGTGCACACGGCGCACAGTTTTTGTTTGTGCGCTATTCACGTAATTTGTGAGCGCCCCCCCAACACATTACCAAAACATTTAATGCAGATTTACATCGATCCCAAGAATAACAAATTTGATGCCGAAAACGTTAAAATCCGCGTTTCCGCACAAATGTGCCATGTCTGTGTTGATAGACAAACGTTAAGGAACGAAATCTAACAAAAATGAAGAAAAGAATGTTTAAAAGAACATGAAAATAAAATGGCTTCTTTTGCGGAGAGCTAATGTTCTGTTTACTTTCTCGTATATGAGGTATACAAAGAGAAAGTATTGTAATCGTCAAAAAATTCGAACTCGAGATTTTGACGAAACTCCACGTTTTACACCTCCCCGAGTCCGAAAAACACAATTTTGGAATTATGTCTGTCTGTGTACATGGTAACTCGAAAATTATTAGAGATACAGGTATGGCATTTGGTATGTGATCATTGCACATAATTTGTACGTTTTAATCAAATTTTGGACAAATTCCGTCTACGGGAGGTCTGTTCATCTGCATTCATGTGAACGCTATAACTCAAAAACTTCAATAGCTAGGTGGATAAAAATTTGGTACACAGTTTTATCATCAAGAATGTAGGTACGTATAAAATTTTGGGCCAAATCCGTCAAGGGCTTCACTGTCTGTCTTTATAATCACATACTTCTAAACGCCATAGCTCCTAAACACAACTACTTAGATAAATGAAATTTGGTATGTGATCGTCTAACCCTAATGGTAGATCTGTGTCCGATTTTCATTTCAATCGGTTAAAAAAAAGGCGTTCAAATTGGATATTAGATTTTCTTTATTTAACAAGGGCAAATTACGTATTGGCGGTACTCGTGAGCTTCGAAATCGCGCTACTACTAATATCCTCCTTTCGACTTACTTGTGCGCCAAAAGAAACTTTTGGATAGTCGTGGCTTTCTGGGTGAGAGAAGATTCGCAATTTTTATTCACGTGGGGGGAGGGGAAATGTCACCTTTTTGGTAAGTATACGAGAAAGTTTTGGAGAGACCACTCCTGCTGGTTTCTCATGAAATTCGGATCATAAGAAATTCATGGATGATTTTCTTTCATCCAATCAGAACTCAGAATGAATTCTGCTTAGATGGAATGAAAGACGATTGGAAGAAACGATAAAGAAAAGAATACGACCTTCAGGCATTTCTCCCAATGTTAAACTTTGACCCCAAAGTCTGGCAAATCGTCGATACACAACTCGAACTCTGAACGGCTTCCGGCAGGATTACGCAATATCTTATGAATTTGAAACTCTTTCGCTTTAGAGCCATACGCAAAATTTTCATATAACGCACAGTTTTTGTTTGCGTAAGCAACCAACCCAAGACATTAACAAAAATTTTAATGCAGATTTGCATCGATCCCAAGAATGATTAAATTCGATGCCGAAAAAGCGGAAATCCGCTTTTTCCGGGGGGGGGGGGGCGACGACCCTCTTGGGGGCCCCCCCCCTCAAACTCCTCTTAGATACAGCCACCTTGATACACTCAAAGATTATTGTTGAATCTTACAGAAAATTAATTAAAACTTCAAGAATATTGGAGCAAAATTTTTGAGTTACTTTGCTAAAATTGTTAAACGTCCAGAACTGAAAAATTACTTATCTCCGAGTCAAAGAATTTTCCCAAACTTTATCTCTAATAATTCCTATTCCAAAACAAAATTTTATAAGACTGCTATATACATTGTAAAAGGAGTGCTATTAGCCCTATCCTAAACCTATTATTTTCCATTTATAGTTGAATTTAACAGTTGAGAAGCGAATGAAATTAGGTGTGCCAATAACTGGCACACTTCGCCGCATATGGTTAAATAAATCTCTAATGAGCAGCACAATAAAATGCAAAGTATGAGATGCTCCTTTTTTATATAAAATAAAATAAATATTGTCAAAGGATCATGTTCACAAAGAAAGAACATAGTAAAATGCAGAGAGTTTCATTTTAATACTAGAGAAAACTAAATAGTGTTGAGGACAACAAAGTTTTTATATTGCAATAATGTTCAAATGTAAGATAATTAAGTAATGCACATAAAATGTTCCAAAATAAATACAAACATCTACATAGTGCAGTTTAAACTATGATCTATACTTATAAAAGGCAATGTTTGTGAGCGTGTGCGCAATGTCCAGACGAATCTATCTCACTTACAGTCATGAAATTTTGCACACAGTTAGTCCTGATGGTGACTCAATGCATCTAGAAGCTGTTGGAAATTCAAATGAAATTGTTCAGTCACTGAATGAAACGCATCTCATTGGTTAATTTTCATGACGTAGCCGAAGTTAAGGCACTAGTCGAAGTTGATTGGTTGTTACGATCTATATATATTTTGTTCATTTGTTTTTAAAACAATCAGTCGAATGAATGGCTGTCAGTGAGTGTGTAAGCTGCAAGACAGCAGCATGTTTCTTTTTAAAGTAAACTGTATTAAAGCTATTTTGTATTTTAAACTGCCTGGTATCTGCGTTAACTCTGCAACATTACACTCACGACATGCCAACAGTGGTTATGGGCCTTGCCATCCCGTACTCCTTTTCACCAGATGCAGTTTAAGCCGTGCTGTTTAAATTAAACCAAAAGGATTGTGCCTGTTTGTTGTGAAGTCTATAAAGCAGATCGGAAGATGAATATGCCGGCGGAGTCTTCCGCCATTTGCATTCCCGAAGTTGGATGCTTCTAATTATACCTCATGGAAGGAAGACATGAAGGCCGTGCTGATGGATCGTGGTTGTTGGAGCTTCATAATTGAGGAAGATAAGCCATGTCCTGAACAAGCTACTGAGAAAGAAAAATTCGAGTATGACTGGAGAAAGCAGAGATGTTATACTACAATTTACCAAGGCATCGAAAGAAAATTTCCTCCGTTAATCCGACACACAACAGATGGTAAAGAAGCATGGAACATTTTGAAATCAAATTTCGAACCAACTTCCAAAGCCTGATTGGCAGTTCTTATCGATGAATCTTTCGAGCTCAAGTTTAATCCAGAAGAAGAGACCATTGGAATTTTTTGCAAGCGAGTCGATGAGAAGAAAACTCAAGTTAAGGAAGCGGGCTTTGAAATTCCTGAACTTTTAATCGCATTACAACTTATTAGAAGATTGCCAGCTGAGTATGATCATTTAGTTCAAACCCTCTACAGATTGAAGGATGAAGAATTTAACCATCGGGAAGTTGAAAAAGAACTTGTAAACGAAGCTGGACGAATTCAACTGAAGCAGAAGGATTTGAACCTAGATTATACAGAGAATGCATACACCGTTGGATCATTTCGTCAGCAGGAAACTCGCAAGAAATCTTTTGAATGCAGTGGAGCAGTGTTGGACCCTTCAGGAAACCCTAGTCAATACAGGAAAATCAGTTACCCTAAAGGAATGGGGCCGTTTTGTGACTTTTGTTCCCGCAAAGGACACGATGCATCTAAATGTTATAAGAAGTGGAATAAAGAAAAGAAGCAAGCTTTTGCATCCGAAACTTCATTTTATGGAATTAATCAAGCTTTTGGAGTATCGAAAGACTGGGATCAGTTCCTGATAGATACCGCAGCTACTTCCCATTTTTGATATGAACGTGACTGGTTCAAGAACTTTAAGGAACTAACAACGACAAAAGCACTCCTTGCCGATAAGAAGTCTACTTGTGAAGTTAAAGGAATAGGTGATATCAATTTCATCATTAAAGACATTAAAGGTAATGTTAAAATCACTTTAAAAGATGTATTTTATACTCCAAACATGAGGAGGAATCTAATTAGTGGAGCAAGAATGGACATAGCAGGACTAAAAATAACTTGGTCAAATAATGTTATGCGTATATGTCATTCTAATAATGAATATTTCTTTTCAGCTTTTCGGCAAGATATGCTTTATATAGTATCTGGTTATCCTTTATTTGATAGTGTAATGTATACTAGTGTAGATTTAAATTTAATCCATAAGAGATTATGCCATGTCAATATTCCTATTATTAAGGATATGTGCAAAAATAAATCGGTTAAAGGGTTGGAGAAAGTAAATATTAAAATAGATAATGAATCTTGTATAGCTTGTAATGTTGGTCAAGCAACAAGAACATCTCTGAAAAAGAATTATGTGTACAAACGAGTAACAAAGTCTGTTTTGGACAAAGTCCACATGGATTTATGGGGACCTGCACCTGTTAATTCTTTGGGGGGAAGTAAATATTTCTTGTCCATAATTGATGATTTTTCTAGAAAAATAGATATATTTACTCTTAAAAGTAAAAGTGAAGTATTTTCAATTTTTAAAGAGTACTTATCTAGGGTACAACGCAAATTAGGAAGGAAACTTAAAAGTGTCAGGACCGACAACGGAATGGAGTTTTGTCACAAAGATTTTGAGACATTTTTAAGAGATTTGGGTATTAGAATTGAGAGAACATCTTTCTATACACCGGAATTAAATGGTATAGCTGAAAGATTCAATAGGTCAAGTATGGAAGCGGTCAGAACTATGCTGCAAGATAGTGGCTTACAACCAAGGTTTTGGGCGGAAGCACTTCATGCCTATGTTCATACTAAAAATCGGTGTAGTCATAAATTAACAGAGGGAAAAACGCCGATGGAAATATGGTCGGGATATAAACCCTCCATTAGACATTGTCGTACATTTGGTTCACTAGCATATGTGTATGTACCAATAGTTAATAGAAATAAATTACAACCCAAAGCTAAAATTGGAATATTGGTAGGTTACACTGTGAATAGAAGAGGATACAGGGTATGGTTACCTAAAGAAAGGAAAGTCATAGAAAGTATTTACGTTAAAATTGATGAAACGAAGAATGGCGTGAAAACTTTGCTTGGTAAAGTTAAACATTATGACTATGCTATATATCAATTGGATCAAAATTTAAATAACGATAGTGATCGCAGGGCACAGGATGAAAATTCTAGTTCACCGAAAAACCCCTCATCATTAGATATTTCAACTTGGATAAGATTAGAAAAACCTAGGAAAAAAAGTAAAAGGATAGATGTTTATTATTATCCTCCTAGTAAAGAACAACTTAGATCCATAAATGATGTTAAAAGTTATAGTGAGAGAAACAAATTAGAGTTTGACCCTAATCAGTTTAACTTTAAACCAACAACAAATATGCGTTTAGAAAAAAAATCGGAATGTGATAATGAAACTAGTTCAGATTCCGTAGATGAATCAAGCCTTGTAAATGATATTTTTCAACACGAGATATACATGACTGAAATCCCCAAAACATTTAAAGAAACTCAAATTTCTCTAGCTAAAGAGAAATGGGACGAAGCTATGTCAGAGGAAATTAAACTAATGCAGAATAGAAAGGTTTGGGATCTGGTTGAACCCAAATCGAATATGAAAGTTTTAGGTTATAGATGGGTATACAATATTAAACATGATGAGAAAAATAATGTAAAGAAATATAAATCGAGATTGGTAGCACAAGGGTTTAAACAAAGACCCCAGTGGCAGAATACTTTTCAGGGTCATTCCATTCCATGTCAAATCAACACACTCTATAAACCTCACCATC
>BGPR01011366.1:1765-48945 GCA_013235015.1 Araneus ventricosus
GACAACGTTCCAGAAGATCAAGAATATCAATGAGATTTACGAGCCGAGAAAGTGTACTGAAGAATTATCGTGAAAAATCCCAAAAATCTGTAGGATGAACAAGTTGTAAGATTGGCATCAGCAAATCAATTGTCCATTCAGGGGTCGATACAGGTTTTTTTTTTTTTAGGGACCCATTTTTGTGAAGAAGAAAAAACTATTTTTGTGAAAACATTTTTATCATGTAAAACCTTCAATTTTAGCAGTCATATTTCTATATTTTATGTGAATTTCAGTTTTGTGAATTGGCCATTTTTATGATTCTGAATTTTGTGAAGGGGCTGTTTTTATAAAACGGCCTGGATCTACCCATGCCATTGCATTTTAAGACATTGTCAATGGAAAATTATTTTCCAACAATGGTATACATGCTATCAATGAAGATGATCCATATCAAAGAAAATTTTGCGAATGGTACTTGGAAAAATGTGAACATGATGCACAGTTTTTGGGGAAGATTGTTTAGAGTTATGAAGTGATGTTCAAATTAAATGTCACAATTATTTGGCATAATTGCAGTTACTGGGCAACTGCAAATCCACATGTTATACAGGAATTAAGAGCCACAATTGAGAAAGAAGTTCCACAATACCAAATTAAATGTTTAATGAAGTTTATGAATCTATAGCCACTATTAGCAGTAGTGTATTGACCAGAATGGTATTGATTTTGAATATCTGCAGTAGGAAGAAAATTTATACATTTTATGTAGATTCTTTTGCAATTTAAATATTAATTATATGTAAATAAAAACTGAAGTTATGATAATTTAAACTGTGTATACATTTTTTTAAACAATTCCAATCCAATTTTCATCCAATTAAAATTTGATTCAAATAACTTTCCAAATTAAACTTAAATGATATTTCAGTTTTATAATAAAATTAAAATGAGTTAATGTGATATTCTCTTTATGATGAAAAACCTTTAATGTCATATTTTAGTAGAACATCGTAATCATGATTGATATTTGAACTATTATATCTTTTTAAAAGTCTTCCTTCCTAATTTTTTATCATTTATTTAATTTTAGTCAAGAGAAGATCAAATTTCTTCCCTTAAGATTGAATTTTGAGCTAAAGGGGAATTTTCTTGAAAAATTCTTGTTAATGCTAAAACTGAATGCCAATGTCTGTTTGTGAAAATATTGACTGTTGTCACAAACAAGAAGTCAGAATTGCATTCTGCTTGTAAGAAGACAATAACTATGAAACTTTTAAAATTACAATTATGTCAATCAATAAATTAAGGAAGAAAAATTCTTGGTTTTTTTAAACAAAAAAAAAAAAAAAATCTTAAGGCAGGAATTCTTAAGTTTCTAAATTGATAAACAAAGAAAATTGAGACTGGTATTTTTTGTATACATCATTAAGCTTATATTTCTGCTGCAAGTTTTAATTGTGCAAATAAATTTATAAAGCAGAAACTTATATAATTAAAATCTTTTTTAAATGTATTTTTATATTTATATTGTGATAGGTAAATTATTTGTAAATATGACAACCTTTGAAATTTCTTTCTTAGCTTAATAGTTCTTTCTTTTTTTTTTAAGTATATGATTGCCATTTCAATTCAGGCTTACATTTCAAGCTAATATTTGGATGTAGGTATGCAAGCAGGGAAAAAAACCCCAAAAACTATCATTTTATGAATTTCTGATTTAACTACTTAAATTGTGTGATTTGCTATGTTAAATTAATCCTTCTTTCTGCTTTACAACAAATTGCTTCCAATGCAATAATTTTGAAAAAATGTGTTGTTAGAATTTTTTTAAAAAATTCTTTGTGAAATGGTTATTTTAAAATTGCTTTCTTCAGTTGCCGTAATGGCATCAGGCACGGGGACATGGGACAGCGTTCTGCCTTCATCATACTTGATAGCATTTGTTGTATCACTAATGGAAAAGTCCTATTTCCTTTATTATTGTATAAACTGCTCATACTCTGTGGTGTAGCTGCAACTTTCCCCATTTGAAGCAAACTTATAACAAGCCACTCTTTTTTACAAGTTACATAATAAAAATAAATTCCAGAGAAAAAATATTTTATTAGTAACGTAATTCATCATTTAGTGCCCTCGATCTCTACAGACTGGTTTTGAAATTGTGCACCCAAAACTAGTCATTCACCTTTCAACATTTTGCTAACAATTGGCAAAAAAATGTGAATTAAAAGTGATGATGGTTACAATGATTGATCTGGGAGCCTTTGATCTTCTTAGTTATAAAATTGTATTCCTCCACGTCTGATTTTGCCATCCCTTTTGAAATGTTGTCTAGGGCAAACCACACCCTCCCTCGTAGATATGCCACTGCTCATAATATTCTTTTAGCAGGACCCCAAACAAAACCAGTTCAATCGTAGCAATAACTCTAACAGAATAGCACCAACACAAGCTTGACGACAATTACAGCCCCACTAACTGAATTAACTCCCAAATGCTGCACTAAATATTTTGATTTTATCTATTTTTATATTTGATGTAGCCATTTAAGTTGCAGTATTCCAGATAGCCTTCTATATTCCACCAAATGCTTGGGGAAAACAGCCCAATAAAGGTACTGGGGGGGGGGTGTAAGACAACTGTTATTAAGTGCCATATGTTGTCGCCCACTTTGACAAACATTTTTCTTGGCTACCCTTAAGTGCTTTTGTCTTTAGTAGTAATTGTCAATTATTAACAGTTGTATTAATATGTTCTTGTATTCCAAAACCCTCTGAGAGACCTTACCACTGGGCCACCATGGCCCTTTTAGTTAAATTTGTATCATTCTTTAAGAATTACTAACACCTTAAGGAAAAAATTGGCTTTTGACAGTTTTTAAAAGTCGTTTTGTATAGCCTATAATTTTTTGAGATGAAAATGCTGTTTGGAGCAACAGATATTCATATTTTAATTAAAGATGCAGGCCATAAGAGGATTTTGTGTATTATGATATTATATAAAAGTATTTTCACATGAAAAAAATATTATACATACTTTTAAAAATTGCTTTTCTTTATGTGTATGATTGAATAGCATGTATGATTTTGATACCATGGCAATACATTCAATACGATAACTATAATCTTTATAGAGTTATAAGTACTTCAAATTTTGCTCACAAGTACTTATGCATGAGGAAGGTTTTGTGATAGTTAACAAAATAGTTAATTTAACTTTTTATTAATAAAAAACATGAAAATATTTTCAACCAGAGCTTTTATATGTTCTCGGATTCCGAAATCCTCTTCTCTTTTGCGCATGTGCCATGTGGAGTTATTTTCAACAAGATGGAGGAAAACTGAGAAATGGAGGGGGGAGATATTTTCAGTTTTACTTGGCTTGATCTAACAAAAAATTCTGGAAATGAGCTCATCTTATTCATTTCCTGTTACCCTTTTCTGGTGTAAAATCGTCTGAAAGTGCTAATCCTGGGATATTGAAACGATCAGTAACTGTGGAGGATTTGCACTTTACTCTTTAAGATACTCGCAGGTTATCCTTTAATAGTTGTTTGACAGTTATTTTTGAAGGATTTTAACCCTCTAAGTCAGAGGTTCCCAAACTGTGGGATACTACCTCTGGAGGTACGGGGCAGATTAATTAGGGGTAGGTGAAAGTAATGTTAGTAATGGCAGAACACACAAAACATATGGGATTAAAAATAAATAAATTAGAACACAAAATATTATAGTAAGCTTTGCACAGCTTCATACATGAGAATATGAAGACAGGCATCTTCCATTTGAATAGTTGATTATCACAATGAATAATAGCTATCTTTCATCGTAAATTAATGCAAAATTATTTCAGTGCTGTTTTCATTTATTAACTAACTGTTGTCATTGAATGTTTTCATTTGTTAACTAAATTCTGTACTTATTATAACAATACGGAACTAATATTATTATAATAAATGGAGAATAAAATATAAACTCATAAATGGATCTTGCAAGTGTTAAGTTAATTTGAATTGTTTCACCTAGGCCCTTCTTGAAACAAAGGGAGGGAGGAACAGCTTTGATATACGACATCACTGGCGATAATCTTGTATTGATAACTTTTTGTCGCCTAACCGAACATCGTATCGTTAAGTCGCCAAAACAAAATATCGTCAATGGGGTCCTATATTGAGACCGTTGAAAAAAGTCGCCAAAACAAAATTATCGCCAGTGATGCCGTATATCAAAGCTGTAATCAAAGGGGTGGGGTTATGATAGTTGGGATACTAAAAAATTAAAATAAGAAAGTTATTAAGGGAATACAGAGGAAATAAAGGTTGGGAGCCAAGGCTGTAGGTGGTCAATTATTTTAATCAAATCACTTCTTTTAAAGTAAATAAACCATTATTTTTGGCATTTGATTAAAATTTTTGAGGTCTCAAGTATATTTTGTTTCTGGAATTTTAAGAAACTATACAAAAAAGTAAGAAAAATCAACTTTTGAGCTGAAAATGAAAAATAGGAAAGGATAGTTTGGAGGGTTAAAAGAGAGTGGAGAATCATCATAACTACTTTGGATAATTTCATTTCTATATTGTTTAAATTGTACTGAGTAGGATAAGTTGATTTTCAGAGGAGCCTAGGATTAAAAGAGTGACAGAATATTTTGTTTAGTCAAAGAAGAAGTTTATAAAAGTACTATAAAATTGAATGGTTATTTTGCAAATTTTTATCACAACTATGTAACAATTTGATTGAGAAGCTTTTTTTATATAGTAGTGTAAACTATACTAGTATAAAGGCTGCTAAATTGGGAACCAGTTCTAAATTGCTAATTTTGATCTACAGAGTGTGTGAGAATTATTCGTCACATTACAAAAGTTTGCAAAAAAATAACTAAGAATAGTAGCATTGCTCCGGTGTTTCGTATTTCTAACATGGCTCCTAAAGTTTTGTTTCACAGCAGTGTTTATTCCCAGATTCTAATATGATGGAGCTAAATGTGGTCTGTTGTGTATTGTATGAGAAAAATTTAATTGGTTCAAAAATTCAATCATGCCATCTGAACTCCAAAATTTGGTCCCTTGCATTTTTTCATGTGGTGGGATCTTGTGAAAGTTTGTGTACATCAGATGCCTTACACTAATATACAGGAATTGAAGCACTGTGTCACAGCTGCTATTCATTCGATAACTCCTCGGATGTTTGCAAACACAGCCATGAAATCGAGTATTGCTTTTACATACTATGCGCAACCAAGGGATCTCATCGATAGTTATTAACAGGGGCAGCTCATGTGTAGGGGCTGTGGTGCTGCAGCATCCCCAACCTTTTCCATGGTGTAAATTTAATCAGTTTATTTTATTTCACATTTAATATATAAATTTATCAATAATCTAATGCAATTTTGTATTAAACGATTACGATATTCAAATGTTACTCGAAGAAAAACCTACGCAGAAAAAGAAGTTCCTTATCTTATTTTTTCACTACCGGAAGAAGAAGTGCAAAGGAGAAAGTAACAATTCAAACAGGAACTCAATCCTTGCAGCACCAAATTCGGCCTTTCTCGCATGCGCATTCACCCAGTGCAAGCTCTTCCTACCTTTCTCTACCATAATTTTAAGGTGTAAGGGAATTTGTCAGTTCCTGACGTGTTAGAAACAGAGTTTTAAACGTTTTCTCACTCTTAAATTTTTTTTTGCATGCTAAAACTTTGAAAAGAAATGAAAGATAATTAATGATAAAAAAAAATTAATTGAAGCAAATTTTTAGGCAGATTCCTTATAGGAAGTTACCTATTACAATAGTTCTCATGACACGACTTTTGGAAAATTTCTGCAGATCTTCACCGATCATGGCCCCTAGAACACAAAACCACCCTTCGTTAAAAAGTTTATATATATGTATAACGCTTTTTCCCATGTTATCTTGTGAACACGATAACTGGAGTAATTTTGATTTAAATTTAACCAGCCTGGCATATGTTGTAAGGGTACTGAAAATCTCAGTCGAGTTTGTAGATGGGCTATCCAAATCAAAGGGGGTGGAAATGGTGGGGTAGAAATTTTCATTTTCCCATAATTCCTTTATAATTGAAGATAGAAAGAAAATTCAAATTAGTTGAATTATTGCCTTATCATAGCGAACAATTTTTGTATTTAAATTTTTTGATAGCTACAATTGCTTAGAAGTTATGAGCTGAAAAGTGATTTTCCCACCCCTCCCCTCCTCTCCCTCTAACTTAAAGTATGTTTTAACCTATGCTTGTTACCCCTTGTTGGAAAGCTCTCGTCATTTGCAGTCTCTTACACCTGCTTTCATTCTTGCAGCTCTAATCCTTATGAGAATAGAGGGTGAAATGTTCTTTTCCTTATTATTATAAGTACAGACGTTTATATAACGCTTTTGGCCATGTTATCTTGTGAACACAATAACTAGAGTAATTTTGATTAGATTTTAACTGGCGAGGGATATGTTGTAAGGTTGGTGAAAATATCGATCAAGTTTGTAGATTGGATAACCAGCTAAAAGAGGGTGGAAATGGACGGGGACTGAAAATTTTATTTTCCCATAATTCCTTTACGACTGAAGATAGAATAAAAACTCAAAATAGGGGAATTATTGCCTCTTCATAATAAACAACTTTTGTATTGAAGCTTTTTTGATTACTGTAATTTTTTAGAAGTTATGAGCTAAAATGCCATTTTCAATCCCCTCCCCCATTTTATCATTTCCCCATAGCTCTGTTACAACTAAAGATAGGGGGAAAATTCAATTAGGCGAATTATCACCTTATCATAACAAGCAACTTTTATATTAAAAGTTTTTCTCGGCTAAAATTGCTTAGAAGTTATGAACTGAAAGGCGATATTCAATTTCCCCCCCCCCCCAATTTATAATTTCCCCATTACTCTGTTGCGATTAAAGATATAAAGAAACTTTCAGTTAGGCAAATTATCACATAATCATAACGAACAACTTTTATATTAAAAGTTTTTTGACAGCTACAATTTCTTAGAAGTTATGAGCTGAAAATGAGCGTTCAACTCTATTTCTATCTTTTCTCCATAGCTCCGCTACGATTGAAGATAGAAAGAAAATTTCAATTAGGGGAATTGTGACCTTATCATAACAAACTAATTTTATACTGAAAATTTTTTGACAGCAAGAATTACTTAGAAGTTATGTGCTTCCGTCAGCCGCATTCACATCCACTTTTTATATGGTAAACAAGCTGATATATCTGGCTTTGCTCCGGGTTAAAATGCTTTCATGTCTAATATTTTTATTGCAAAAATTACTATTGTATAAAAATTATAATACACAAATTCCTTTTCTGATCTGAAACGTTTTTAATTAAAATGAGAATATCAATTGAAACAAATGATTTTTAAAAACAGCAAAATTATTATTTGTTATATAGGTACTTCAAATTTTGTTAGCAATTACTAAAGTAAAAGAAAGGTTTCAATGAATATTTTGAAACAATTAAATTAACTAGTTAATTATTCATTAATTTAAAGAATGAAAATAAATCAATCATTATTTGGTCCTGATATAAATTGTTAATAGTCTACTTTTAGAATTTTCTTTTAGCATTAGTCCAGAATTCTGTGAATGTATTCTGTCAACTATACATATTCGTATTAATCTTGTTCTTCAACAATAAAGAATATTGTTACGAATTCTGAATAAAATTAATTTTGAAAAAATATTAAAATGAGAGAAATAAATTGTATGGAAATGAAATTTTTATCCCTGAAATGCTAATTTTTAAGAATTTAATAAGGTGTAAAAATAGTTTCATGAGAAAATGTTTTCCAAAGATATCGCGGAAAAACGCCTTGCTTAATTTTTAATTAACTGAAATTTTAAGTAACTTTTTGGCTTTGAAAAGTTGAAGGTGAGCTTTCTCTTGTCTTAAATAAAAAGTGTGCAAAGTCTGGTTGAAATCAATCCAGTGGTTTAGGAGGAGATGAGCATACATACAGACACAATAACTTTTATTTAAATTAAGATAATTAATAGATAATTAGAAGATTAAGATTGCTGGCATATACTATGAGCCATAAAAAAGGTTTTAGTGAAGATATTGTCACAATTAATTAAATATTTAATTTTATTTTAGTAAATAGTTAAGTTTAATTAATCAAACAGTTTATTTTAATAGTTAATTTGATAATTAGTTAATTTCACAGATTACTTTAATTTCATATTTAACTGAACATGCTGCACCAAGATTTTTTAATAAATTTAATATAAAATAGCCAAAAAAGATAGATATATAAGAGTTCCCTCTATCCTTTTTTATATTGAAAAATATCTCATTCACTTTAAAATTGTTTTGGGGTTTTCTGCCTGAGTATTTGCTTTTAATCGTTGATGGAGATTTAAATTTCCTGTTCAAAATGGTTGCATTGATATCTTATGCTTTAAACACACGTATTAAATTTGGAACTCGCAATGTTTAATAATTTTTCTCTTATGTGTTAAGAATTTAGTGACTATTATCTCTGTAACCAGGGGGTTCTCTAAATGAGCCCATTCTAGTAATGTCAGGGATGAAATTGCCAAAAAAGCAAAAAGTCTGAAAAAATGTGCGAAAGACATTTGAGCAATAATACTTAAAAATTTCAAGTACAACAAATATTGCAATTGCTACTGGTATTAAATCTACCCTATTTATATACAATTTTCCCTTAATGAGAAAAAATAGTACAAATTAGAAAGAAATTATGGTACCATTATAAAGCATCAGTAAAACATCTGTTTGTTGAAATTAATCAGTGTGTATCCATTTTTAAAATAAAAATCAAATATAATACTCTGGATAAACATTCATTGAATTGAAATTTGGAATATTGAGTAAACTTTTCTAGATTAAATGGAAAGTAAACAACACAAAGAACAAAGGAAACACAAATATGTATTAACTATATTAGTTGCAATTTTTTTTTTTTTTTTTTTCAATACAGCTCTCTCGAACAGATCTTTTATATTATAAGAAGTTCTTTTTTTGGATGGTTGCCTCTCTAGTTCGTTAGTTACTATTTGATTTGAGTTTTTGGAGCTCAGATCTTCAGATATATTTCCCCCCTTATTTTGAGAAAGTTTTATTTAATTAAAAAAGTCGTAAAATTTTTGAAAAAGTCGGAAAATTCTCCAAAAGTCGGAAGAATCTCATCCCTGTAATGTTTAAATGTTTCATGTCATGTGATTTTACCATATGACAAAGTAATGTTCACACAATTATATGGTAACCTAGATTAAATAAACTAATTTAGAGTCCTTCTTCATTCATGTCAAGTGTCAATTTCTTGCTACTGGCTTAATGTTATCTAGGGGATATTTGCACTGCTGAGATGTTTATTTCTTTATGATTCCTACCTGTTGAATGATTATGTGTTGGGATATTAAAAAAATTGACCAATGTACTGACCAATAAATCTAGCTTAACCATTTGAGTAGAATGATAAAACCTTGATATAGTAAAAAAATTAAATGTCATAAAAACAGAATCACAGCATAAATATTGCAATGTGTAGGATTAATTAAGTCATTGGCTATGTCTGCATTTATCAATATGCAATATTTCATTACTTTTGTAACATTACCATAAATGAATCTACCTTTGCCTTCCAGCTTGCCGAAAGGGATTTTTTTTATGGTAAATAGAATTTCTTGCAATTCAAAAGATTTTTTGATGATTTTTAGTTATAAATGCTGATAAAATACATAATATAAATTTTTCGTGATACAAATATGTTTTCAAATTTTTCGTGAACCCTAATATTCTGTACCTTTTTATGTGGAATCATGATTCCTAGTTTAAGAAGCCTCGATTTCGAATAAAACACGGTTTGCTTCAAGGAACAGAATTTCTTAAGAAATATTGATAAGTATATTCCCAATTTAAATCATTGCAGTCCACTTTTAGATAGATGTATTAGAATAAATTAATCATTTTTTTCTCCTCTTGACAATTCCTGTTACCACATAATAGTACATCAGAGATTGAACTCGACTTTCTAACATTAAAAAATGAATAAAATATCTTCTGACGCACAAGCAATATGAATCGGGATATGATTACATGTTGCTGTTTTGATTTCAATGGATACAAAATTTTTTAATCATCTTACAAGCATCAAGGTTAATGTTTTTGTTCTTTCGCTGAAAACAAAACAAGTATGGATTTTATTTTTAAGTAATTTTTAATGATACTAATAAATAGTATTCGCTTACTCTTTTGTTTATATTAGTCATACTATAACATTTTTTTCTCGTCAATTAATAAGAAAATTATTTTATTTCTGTACTATACTGTCATTTTGATGCTAATTTTTTTAAATGTAGTAAGGAATATAGAAAACAGAACTGAAAAACAAATTTGGAGCTTAAATTTTTTATTAAGATCAGTTTGTTAAATTACTTACCTATTTGAAGAAAGGGTGTTATTAGTTATTCATTAAATATAAAACTACTTAAAGTTAATGAAAAAGGCCAAAAAAATGTAAGTGGTTCAAATATACATTACGGCGTAGTGAAGGATTAAAGATGCGCAGGAAATACAGCACCCCCAAGATTACATAACACGAGCCACCACTGGTTATTAATTTTTGTAGTTGTATATAATAAGTAAAGAAGTATTTTTTTTCTAGTTTTTATTTCTCTAGTTCTAGTTTTTATTTTATATAATTTTGTAATGTGCCTAATAATTCCTGGATACCCTGTATATCTGCTTTTGCAAAAATGTAACAGAAAAATTCTAATCTTCCACTTTTCAAAAAGGGATTACAGATTTATAAACATGCTATTGCACAGTGGAATTGGATTTGGTTTAATTTTAAGTAGCAAATTGCACTCGCATAAGTGCAGTTTGCAATAGAAAATCTGAAATTTATAAAATGGAAGCTAGTTTCTTATTGCATAACTACACCCATTTGAGATATTTTATAAAGCATGACATAGAGCAGCAGTTCCTAACCAATGGGCTGCTGCCCACTTGTGGGCCTCGAATAGCGTATTAGTGGGCCGTGGAATGCTAGTCAAAGTCAGGGGAGCTTCAAGAGTCATCACTCGTTTTTTGCTTTATGCAATATGTTTTTATTTGTTTTACAGTAAGCTTTACTACTTACTGATATATATCTGAATATAAAATATAAATGTATTGTATATGTTTGTATTTTTTCCCTTGTATATGTAGTTAATGGGCCCCAAAATGTTTTTTACATAACAGGTGGTTCGCACAACCAAAAATGGTGGGAACCTCTGACATAGAGATTTTTAGAGTTTTGATATCAAATGGCTTCTTATGATAATAATTTATGCATTTTCCTCAGATATTTGCTAATCAACTTCTCATTTTTTTTCAAATTTTCACCCTCCAGTCGGAAAAGACCGCGCCCCTGTGATGAGGATTGTTGTGAGCTCATGCCCATTTCTAAGAGGATTAATGATTTACATATAAGGTAAGTTAGATATTTTTTGTTAGCATTTATAACTTATACCTATAAATGAGATTTATTATAAATAATGTAATTAAGATTCTTGTAATTATTTCTCTACTACATTTGGTAGCTTAACTATAAGATGGCAGGACTGGCAAAATTCCTGGGACCCATGATTTTAGAGGTTGTGACCCAAGGTATCACAATTACATAGGAAAATAGATGCTGCTACTGTTCTATCTTTCAGAACTGAAAAAATGGCATATGCTAAACAGTGGCCAGGAAAATAGAAATCATTATCATTGATTAATATTTTACTTTTTTTGCATATTTTATAAAGATGAATAATTATGAGTTGGTCTACTAACACTAATGAGATCTGTATATTTAAAATAATTGGCAAAATCAGAGGACCAGTCCTCTAGCCCCAACCACTGGACCGATTTTGACAATTTTTATTTCATATGAAAGCTTATGACATCAAAATATATCATCAATGATCGCCTGCCACCCACCACCCTCCATTTTAGAGATACATTGCAAATTAAAACTTTAGCAGACTCCCTCAGCCTCTGCAACAACCAAGTTACAAGCATAGGTACAGGCTTTTAATATTATGTGCGAACAGCTGGTTGCCGAAGGTGGCTATTAGTAATTAAAATATTTTTCTTTTGTTTTAATGTGAAATGGAATTACTGTGCTAATTAGTGAGAAAGTTTTGGTTGGTGATGTGATATTCAAATGGTCAAAGTCGAATTCAGTATTTATTAATTGCAGTCATAAATCTGGTAGTTTCACAATAACCAAATGATTTTTTCACTTCTGATACTCTAAAAAAGTTGACATGCTGTATTAAAGTTATCTTGGATTAGAAAGAAACTGAAACTTGTTTAATTTCGTTGCTAATGGTCATAAAGAAGGGTTCTTGTTCTCTTTTCTTTTTTTCCCCTCCTTTTCCCAAAAACTATAAAAACCTTTTTTTCTAAAATTTGCTTCTATTCAAGATTTTGCAATTCAATCAATCCTTATTGTATAAAACACTTTCTTAGAAAAATCAATTTTGAAGTAAACTTTTATTTGGGCTTGAATAACATCATCATCTTATATTTGCAAATTTACCTCATGGGTCATTCCATGTCCAAGTGGTTCAGAAAAAAATAATTTGTTGCTTGACCATTTTATAATCAAATGTATTTTTTGCTTGTGGATTGCTATATAATTACAGAATTTAAGAAGAAGAATTTTAAATTTTTATCTTTTCTCAATTCTGATGGGAGCTATTTTTATTATTTTATCTGTTACAACACATGCTGATTTTAGGTAGATTCCTTATAGGAAGTCTACCTATTGCAATGGTTCTCATGACATAACTTCCAGAAAATTTCTGTAGATCTTCACCGATCATTACCCCTAGAACCCCAAACCACCCTTCGTTCAAAAGTTTATATATATATGTATGTATAACTCTTGCCCATGTTATCTTGAGACCACAATAACTGGAGTAATTTTGATTTGATTTTAACAGGCATGGGATATGTTGCTAGGACAGTGAAAATCTCAACCGAGTTTGTAGATGGGCTATCCAGCTTAAAGAGGGTGAAAATGGTTGGGGTTGAGATTTTCATTTCCCCATAGTTCCTTTACAATTGAAGATAGAGAGAAATTTCAAATTAGGCGAATTATCACCTAATCATAACGAACAATTTTTGTATTTAAAATTTTTTTATAGCTGCAATGGGGAACTTCAGTATTTTTAAAAAACACATGCAAGTCATCCACATTTATAGAAAAAATCATTCTAATTTCAAATATGCAAGTGAAATTTTGCATAAGAATTTATTTATTTAAATATTGAGAGCGAAAGATGCACTGAAATAGCAGGAATCGTGATGCAATCCGAAACGCACTCTCATTGGCCAAGTAGATTTTGACGTCGAAGTTTCCTTCCTTCGGATACTTCTCTTTCGCTACTTTTGTGCCCTGCTTTGAATTAAGGCGTTTGTACCAGCTAACATTTTAAAAGTGAAGTTTTTGGCTTTTGTACTATTCAACGTTCAATTTCACAATGGATATTGGTTTTGTACCAGGTAAATTGGATAATTTGCCAAGGATTGATTCTACAATGATGGCAAGGTATTTCAAGAAAAATTCTGATTTTATGATGGCTGAGATACGAGGAATAAAAGCACAACGGTAAAAATTTCTCCTTTTTTTGTCTTATAATCCTCCTCAATGAAAGAACATAATACAAAAAATAAAATAAAATGCTGAACTTAGCTAAAAAAAACCCTGTCATAACTCAGAATCCAAACAGTATCCCATTGTGTTTATACTAATTTGTAGATAGACAAAGTGCTTAAAAAATAAAAAACAGAACCGATGAAACAAAATTAATTCTATCTTAACTTCTTTTTAATGTTAACCGAATTCAGCATTAAAAAAAAAGAAAGGAAATCTTTAAACTCCCATTTAAAAAATTCACTGAAAATGAAGAAATAAATTAATTCTAGTAATGCTATTAAATCATCACTATCCTCGTGTGGATGAATCAGCATAAATAAAAAAATGCAGGAAACCACTAAAGGCCAGCTACGTTTCCATGTATGTGTCCGAGCTTAACTTTTCATGTTAAAAAAATAAAAATAAACTTTTAAAAAGTTAAACAAAACCGTGGTTGGAAAAGTATAAAATTTTCTTTCTAAACTCGGTGCCAAAATAGAAAATATTAAATCTATTTATAAACCTTAATCAACAATAGAACCTTAAAACGTGGCTACCACATAATCTTTCAATACGATCTCATACATGTACTTATGCTTTTAACCTCATCTTATACTTATATCAAAAACAGAACAAATATGAAATTCAATGCTCTTCTTTACAGTACTTCCTGTTATTGTTATGGGGTATCAATGGTTTCTTAAAATGTAAATTCCATGTAATCAAAAAACGGGGATAATAGAGGGAAAAAACAAATTAAATTTAACTGTTTGCTTTAAAATATCTATTTCTTTTTTCCTGCTAACCTCACCTTATACTTCTTTAACTAACTTTTTGAGGACAAATTTTGATTTTAATACATTCATTGAATGTAAAGGATTTATTTTGCATCAAAAATTAATTCTGCGAATTATTTTGTTGAACTACGAATGAAAACAAATTTCATTATTTTCATTAAACTAATTTTTAAGATATTCTTATTAATTTTCAATAGTACTGTAATTTAAAAAAATATATAAGAAACATTCGAATATCCATTTAAAAAAATGTGTGCAATAAAATAACAGGAGCAAGTTTTTTTTTTTTTTTAAGAATTTTAAAGAAGGTGGGATCTTCTATATTTTTAAGGTTAAAAAGATAAATTCCATGTAATCAAATGGGAAAAAACTAATTAAATTTAGCTATTTGCTTTATTTATTTATTTATTTTTTTGGCTGCTAACCTCACCTTCTACTTCTTTTAAAAACAAAAAAGATATCGAATTCTGAATTTACTGTGCTTCGTGATATACAGTTTTAATAGATATAATATAGGTTAATAACTCGCATCAAAATGATCTCCACAGACATGACGAATGCTGCTTGCAGATAATTTCTGGATTAAGCTTCGGATCTCTCTTCATCGCTTTACACCACTTTTTGCGAATAACATAATTTTTTGCACATTTTTAAATAATTTATCGGGTGCCGTTATAGTTGTATTACGACATTTAGGAACAATACAATACTTGTATCTTGCCAACATTTTATCTAATGCGATAGTCAGAAAATATAGAAGAAATAGAGAATCTCTATAGAGAGCAAACGGGAAGGAAGCGTGTGTCTCCCCTGTCAGGAAACTATGACGTCAGACCTGTTTCACACCAAAATGGATCGTTTTTCCCGCGTTTTCTGAGAGGCGAACTTTGATTGCAAATTTTAAAAAAGACAAAACTGTCTAGAATTTTTTTTAATGTTATTGTTTGTTTCAAAGAATTTTAAATTGATTTAAAAATTAAAAAAAAATGCTGAAGTCCCCCATTGCTTAGAAGTTATGAGCTGAAAAGTGATTTTCCCTCCTCTTCCCCCTAACTTAAAGTACCTTTCAACCTATGCATGTTACTCCTTGTTGGAAAGCTCTCTTCAATTGCAGTCTCTTACACTCTCTTTCATTCTTGCAGTTCTAATCCTTATGAAAATAGAGGACGAAATGTTCTTTTCCTTATATCTCCGGCCTTAAGGAATTTACCTTTGCCTTCCAGTTTGCCGATGGGGATTATTTGCATTTCTAGGGGTTTATGTTAACTTATATTACTCAGAAATCATGAACCCTAGGTTGATGAAACAAAAATCAGTTCATTCAAGAAGAAAGAGCCTTTATTATGCTCAGCATATGTTTAATAAAATTGGTATTCAAAATATTGAAAATCCACCTAAACATCTGACATAAAATGACAAATTTTCAACTTATTGTTGACTCTTGGATCCTGTTTGGTGTTCTACTTTGGTTTGTATTCACGAAGAAGTATTGATATTAGTTAGTTTAATTTGGGAGTAATATCCTTCCAGTAGATGCAGCGACGAAACTAGGCATTTTGGCGCCCGGGGCAAAATCTGCGATTAGCGCCCCCTACACCTGCCCCCAACACCAACAAATAACACATAGATTAGTTTGCTTAAAATCTTAATTAAAATCTACCGTTCTATACTGAAAAAGGACTGGCGCCTAAAAATAAGAAAAGGAAAATACTACTATGGTTGTAATATTTAATAAAGAAAAAAAAACACGTGTATAAATTAATTTTGTTTGACCTAATACAAATGCGCCAAGTTCAAATTTTGCATAGTGTACGTTAGAAAAAACATGTGCAATAATATAACAATGATAACATCCTAACTAAGTGTTCCACTTGAAAAATTAATGTTTCAAACAATTTTTCAGATTGATAGGTTAGTTTACTCTGTTAACAATTAAACACTCAAATTATTTTAGTTTAATTTTCCTCTTCTTTGCTTTAAAAGTTTTTATTACATCATCGTAAGAAATCTTTGATGCCTTCTCATGCTCAATATAAATCACTGCAAGATTAGAAATGCGGTCTTGCTTGGTTAAGTTTCTTAAATAGTTTTTTTATGATTTTAAGTTTGCTAAAACTTCTCTCATTCGATGCGACAGAATCTGGTAGAGTCAAGTAGATTCTTAGGGTCGTGGTCAAATTTGAATAGTTTTCATGAAGACCAGTTGTATATAAATAATTTTAAAAGTCAAAGGCAGTAGAATTCAGCTTACTCTTTTTTGATTCATTTCCAGCTAAATTTTCGCTACTTACCACAGTATACTTAAAACTCTCTATTTCAACAGACAGTTCATCCTTGTCCAGGTCGTCTCGATACAAATTTCTCAAAGAAAAAAAGTTTAAGTTCTCTTAAAGTTTTGTTATCAAGAGTCGTCAGTTGTTTGGGAGACAAGAATTCGAAAATTTCTTTCACCTTTTGCATTGATTGGAATCGTCTCTCTAACTCAGCTTCTATTCTATCATTCACTTGCAGTAAGACAAGTTTGAATTTTTTATGTTGAAAAATTTCAGAGCTTTCATCTTCACATTTTTTGTCAAAAAAATCTTTTCTTCTTTCTCTTCCTTACCTCCTTACAAGATTGTTCTGCTACTTCAAGGACTTCATTCACAATTGTACCTCTACAATCTTTATAGGCGTACTATATACAAATTTCAGAGAAATTTGTTATAGTTATAATAATTAAGTCAAATATAACAAAAAATAAAGCGATGATAAAAGATAAATGAAACACACCTTAACTTTATTCATTCTTGTGATTATGAGAAACACCAGCCTAATGTGTCCTAGCGATTTATTCGATGTTTAGACATATATTTGGAAGGCACACTCATTTCCTCATCATTACATTGAAGATTCCCTCTCTTTTTACACATAATGGTGGTGAAAGGAAAATATCATAATTCACATAAATATGTTGAAAATTGTAGTAAAAAGTTTAAAGCTTCTTTAGATATTGACACATATTCTTCTTCTATGGAAGACCAAAAAGCAGAAGCGGCCCGGTTGGTAACTTTACCAACAGGGCAAAGCAACAGTATGGCGCCACCCCTACACACAAAACCATGCTATTTTTTATTTTTTTAATTCTATAATGTCTGTATTCTAAAAGTTGAACAAACATCATTTTTTAGAACATAGAAATATGCATGTTTTATACCTGCAAATATGACTTAACAATATCATGACGAAAATTTATAAACTCCAGATATATTTAAGATTCTATAGTGGTCTTATTTAATTTGAAATAATTTAACAAATTTATTTTAAAAATACAATATTTGCCGTTTTTCCGGAGCTCTCGTGTCGATTAAACAATTTTTTCCCTTCGAGCTCCCGCTTCGGCGCCACGGGCAGTTGCCCGGTTTGGCCAAGCCTCGGGCCGGCCCTGCCAAAAAGGTTTCAAGAGACAATTCCTTGTGTTTAATCATAAGGGGAAAAAAGCAACCAGAAAGGTTAGCTCCTTGCAATGAAAACTTTCTGTGAACTGGAGAACTGATAACAAAAATAGTAAATATATTTGTTTTTATATCTGGACACATATTTCTCTGGAATACCGTAGGGCTCACTCGAAAATCTTCTAGGGCGCACCTTTTGAGAACCACTGCTTTAATGTGTGCCTAATGTAGACAAAATTCAAAAGGACAACAACTTGCCCAATGATAGTTTTGAAAAACTAATACTTAACAAAGAAAACGAGCATATTAACACCACTTACCTTCATTGGTATTTGATTTTAGCCTCGATGACAAAATGAGGAGGACAAATGACTTTGTTTCTCTCTCTCTCTCTTTAGCTTTTTTACGGTTTTCAGCGCCCGACAATTTTCTGGACATCTTTCGTTGAGTAGCAGAGTGAGGTTACGTTACGTAATTGTCTTCTACCGTCCGTCTCAATATCCGAAGACTGTCCCTTTTGGACGATTTTACTCAGTAAAGGGATGATAGGGGGTGTAATATGAGTCCATTTCCAGAGTCCGGACAGGCGCATACGCGGAAGGAGACTGTAGTGCGATACGTACCCACATTCCTACGCGAATCCATCAGTCACACCCCTCAGCGCCCTGCGTCTCGTTGCGCTGGCGTTGCTTGGGTTTTATCAACAGACACATCTTAATTTTACGTAATTATTTAATAACATTACAACTGGTTTTGTTTCCGGGCTAGAATTTAAACAGAAAATTGACATTTAGTAAAATATATTTTTATTTTTATACTATTTTTTTAAATTTTTCCCCTAAATTTTTCACCTCCCCTGGGCTGGCGCCCCCTCCTGACTGGCGCCCGGGGCAACTGCCCCGGTTGCCCCCCTCTTGTTTCGTCACTGAGTAGATGTTGTAAGTTCTAAGGTATTTAGTTTCCCTAAAACATTGTTCATGGGCACCCAAATCTGGTTATCCTCCTTTTTCTTAAATGCAGCCCTTGGTCCTGCTGGATGGTAAAAATGCTACATACACATTTCTTATTTTTGTCACTAATGCCATTCACCTCTGCCAGCCACCACTGACCACCATATACACATACAATAGAATATCTTTTGTGAAGTGCAATTTGTGCACCTTTTGTACTGGAATGGTTTGATATTCTGTAGTTTGTTAAATAATGAAGCACTTCAAGTTACTCTCTGACAAAGGGACAAAACAATAAAAACTCCTTATACCAGTAATTGTTGCAGAGTTTTTCATAGTGATCAATTGTTTTACTGTTCTGATGTTGAATGATTTCTTCATCTTTTATACAAGTGAAGATGATTTCAAGAATAAGTCAATATTTCTTTCTTTTGACAAATGATCAACTTATTTCTCTGAGTCCTTTTGTTATGTTGCTGAGGTGGATCACAACACATCCAAGAAAAAATGTGGCTGAATTTAATCAAAAATTGCTCTTGTGGTACTGGCAATTTGTTGTTGCTTTATGGCCAACTTCACTTAAGAACAAAAAATTGGTCCTTTTCAGAATAGCTGATTATTGGTGTAAATATCTTAGGCACAACACCTTACACTTATGACACTCGTCTTCTATGAAATTGAACACTGTTTTTCCACATTTTTTAATCATGTGAAACTTCATACAACCACTCAGGTCAAATGCATAAAGTAAACTGAACTATTGTGACTAGTATTGCTGTTGAACCTTGCCTGTAGAGACTTGACTGGGCTAGATTACAGTTCCAGACAAATCTCTACTTCCAAGGTTTCTTAAGTCTGTTTGTCACTTAAGTTTATAAACAAGACTGAGCATGCACACATTTTGTTTAATAAGCATATAGTCGTAGTTAATAGTAAATATATAGTCAAATTAATGCATCGGACAATGCCTTAATATGGCAATTTGAATGTCATAGGAATTAATTTGAAAGTTTGCATTAATTTCAATATTTAAATGAAATAAGAAATATTAGTTGAGATCATATTATAATTTTTTGATTGATATGAATAATAAACACTCAATTGCACTGTCCTCCCATGCTAAAAATGCTTTTTTTTTTAAATATGATTTTTAAGATCCTCTAACTTGACTTGTTAATAAATCTCAAACATGAAATTTATATGGCAGTATAATGCACAATAGAGGGTTTATGAGTAAAAATTTGAGATTTTTAAACTTTGTTCCAACAAACATATAAGGCATCAAAGTTTGGATTTTTTTTTAATTTCTGATTTTGAAAAATTATAAACTTATAAAGGAAACAAACCTCAGTTTTCAAATTTTTCTTGCCCCCCCCCCTCCCCTCCGAGAAACAAAATTAAGACAGAGAATGCATTCCTTCTTCAAGAAGATATGCCTTCAAAAATTTTAATTTTTATGTCAGATGTTTAGGTGGATGTTTTTGATACAATTCATTAAGTATGTACTGGACATAATAAAGGCTGTTTCTTCTTGAATAAATGGGGTTTTTTTTCATCAACCTATGGTACACCATTTCTGAGGAATATAAGTTAACGCAAACCCCTACAAATGCAAAAATCAGCACGTGTTGTAAAACAAAAATGGCTGTGAAAAACATAAAGAGAATTTAAATTATTCTTCTTGGTCCATAATGATGTAGGAATCCACAATAAAAAAAAATCACTTGATTATAAAATGGTCAAGCAACTTTTTTTTTCTTTGATCACTTGATGTG
The DNA here is from genome assembly GCA_013235015.1 of Araneus ventricosus. NCBI lineage: Eukaryota > Metazoa > Arthropoda > Arachnida > Araneae > Araneidae > Araneus > Araneus ventricosus. The sequence goes on from BGPR01011366.1 coordinate 22,358, forward strand.
AAATGACCCTCATTGTATTTTCCAAGTAAATCTGACAAAGTAGCAATATCATGTTTTTCTGATTTTTTTTTTTAAATTGATACTTCGATGCAATTTCTATTCTTAAAAAAAATTTGCTAATTATAGTTAAAAGTTCATGAAAACAGCTTTAGGGAAGTAAGCAATATTTTTTAGATAGTTTGTATTTTTTTTTAATAAAACTAATTCTCCATAAAAAAAAGATATGGCATTTGATGAAAATATATTGTGTTACAAAAGTTAAAATTGAAAATTAATGCCAGATAAAGCCCCAGTTTAATATTTTTCTTTGGATTAACATTTCGAGTAATATATAATCTGAATTTCATCATTTTATATGTGTAATGGTCATATTATATTATATGTGAAATATAATGTTAGTTTCACAGTTATTATACACTTTTTATTCAGTAGTGGTGGTTGGGTGTAAAAGGGGGAGGGGCATAAAGTTATATACGTGTAAAAGTACATGAAGTAGAGAACAAAATTTTAAATTCTATATTTTAAATTTTGTACAAAGTTAGTTCCCAGTTTTAAGCAGCTAAAATGAAATTAAAATTTAATTTTTCCTGTGAGTAAGTAGGAAGATGTCTCCTTCCCGCAACTCGCTGCCACTGCTTTTATTTAACTTATTTCATGTTCATAAAGATAATTTTGCAATTAGTTTTTCACTCATTTCCTGGTGTGCTGAAATTCTGTACAAATGTGTTTCCAATGACAATAGAATATTTTAATATTTTCATAACTTAATTATCAATTAGTTGATTAATTTTATTTAGTTTTGATTCAATACAAAAGGTTGTAACTTCTGAATCTGAGAAAATATAATTACAAGATTCAATATATATTAAATATATTAAAGAAAGTAAATGTATTAAAGAAAAAGTTACATTAAAGACTGAAAAATTACAAATAATAATAAGTTTTCTAAAAAGCATGCTTTTATGAGTGTACTAAAAAATAGAAAATATTTTACTAAAAAAAATGGTGATGGCAAAATTCTGAATGTGTGAGTTGCTGATAATGGTACAATAAAAAATTTAATCCATAATAAATATCAAAAGAGAGAAAACTTAATAATTTATTAAAAATGTAATATTTTTGGTGTCATCAAGTTTTATTTATTCGATTTCCTGCTAAAGTTTACGCTTGTCGGTACAAACATTGACAACAAAACACAAAAATTCATCGATTTTGCGCAAAATTAACCAACTTCAACACACAATTCACTGAATTCGAAAATGAACTCGTAATTAAAAAAATTAATAAATAAGAGAAAAAATCTGGGTGGCTATGTGACTGCAGAAAGCAGGTATAATTTGTTCGACTGAGAAGCAAGATCTTTTCGTGTAAGTGATTTTTGTTTCGTGTTAAAAAAAATGTATGAAATTACAGTCTTTTTTTCAGGACCTCAGTATTATTTCATGTTAAGTGATTTTGTGTTAAAATGTTTTTTACTGTAATTGTGTTCCAGATTTTCTGGTTTCTTACAGCTGGAAGTTCCAGATTTTTCGTATTCACTATCTTTCTCAAATTTTGTTTCAAAACAAATATTAGAAAGTATTCTTAAAATATGGGACTTTAAGAATATGTCAAATTCAATGAAGTAGACAAACTTCTTGTCTGAGTAAAGTAGTGAAAATCCAGACGTTTTAAAAAATATGCATGTATGTATGTGTATCACATTAACATTCTGAATTATTCAGAATTTTGTCAGATTTTTACATCATGCTATTTTTCGGGATTTTTGCAATAGTGTCAGCCTTGTTATATTTAAGTACAGTAGTTGAACAGTAGTTAATTCTTATTTGTGATTCATTCATAAGTTAGTGTTTTTAATCATTTTTGTTAAAAAAATAAATTTATTCTTTGTTCTAAATTGGAGTTTTAAACGAATCTCTTCTTATTTCTGATACTCATAAATCTGTCACTGTAGTAACAAATAAATACTCTGGTTACAATGAAACTTCAATTAATCATCACTGTTGGGACCAGGGCTGCAATGGATAACCAAATAGACCAGTGTTTCCCTATCTTACCCCTTGATTAGACCCTTTATTTTTGTGTACCCCCCTGCTGTCATACCTCTTACCATCTGTCTATGAAAAGATTTTTTTCAATAATGTTAAGGGGTGAGTTAACCTGAAGAGTCGAATTACTCAAATAAATAAGTCTTAACTAGAAGAAATTTTTAAAAAAAACCTATAACAGAGTGGTGCCTAGTGAAGCTACAGCTTTTGCAAAGATATTGATGATTCATGCATTATCGGGGCTGTTGAAGTTGTCAATTATTTACTAGGCTTCCTTTATCTCTCTTTTTTTTTATTTTGAATGTAGGCTTTAGATTGCACAACTTTCACTTTTCACACAACTTTGGGGAAACAAAATTCTGTAACTTTTTTTAATCATTTATGTTTTTCTGTACCCCCAACTGGGGGTACGCATGCAAGACAAGTTGAGAACCTCTGAAATAGACAGATAACAGAAATCTCTTAATACACATGTACCGTAACTTGATTTCATTGTTGGCTTGGGATGGGGACGAAAATAAAAATTAAATCCTTTAAAGGTGAAAAATATTTACATATTGTATTGAATTTTATAAAATGATCAATATAAGTGCAGTAATGTACAGAAATGTTTTGTAATATCATAAACATTTATTACTTAAAAATGATCTGCCATGATAATGGATAGCAGAAACTGATGGCTAACCGAAGTTTTTCTATATTTCATTTCTGTCCACCAGGTTAGTTGAATAAGTATGGTACTGATGAATTAAACCTTTTGTTTTAAATAAATAAAAGTGTTGATATTTGTGAGGAAGAAAAAACTAAAGAGTTGTCAGAAGTAGGGATGTAATTAACATTTGGCAACTATTTGGTATTCAACCTATTCATCCCTTTTACTGAATATTAGGCTGGCCGAATACTAAGCATATATTCAGCCAAATATATTCAGTGTAATAATTTTTTTTAAATGTGGACACAGTAACAAGAATATTGGAGAGTTACATTTCAGTACATTTATTATCAAAAAAATCTCTAATCTCCTTTCAATTTTAAGTTTCATAGTGCATAAGTGTATTTAATAAAGTTAACTATAAATTATTATTGCAAAGCCTGAAATTATCTTGCAAGAACAATAATTTTTCAGCATTTTCAGGAAGAAGTCTGTTCCGTTTGGTTTCATACACATATAATATAAACTAGGGATATAACGAATATTCAATATTTAGGTCTATTCGGCCCTTTCCCGAATACTCGGTCTTGTCGAATACTAAACAGATATTCGGCAGAGTAAATTCAGGATAATATGTTTTAACAAAATATTGTTTCAAATATATTTAATTAAGAATATTGCTGAATTACATTCCAGTACATTTATTATATAAAAAATCTAACATTTATCCATTTTTAAGTTGCATAGTACATAAGTGTATTTAATAATGTTGCATATCATTTATAGAAGTCTGTTCCATACATATTAACAGCTTCAGAAAATTAAACAGTCACTATATAATGCTTGCAGGTTCTGAAATATATTTTCTTGTTAAATTTGCAAACCTTGGAAATTTTTCTGCATTTTTTTCCACCAATTAAGTGGGCACTCCTTCTTACCTATTAGAAGTTCTATATCAAAATAGAAATTTAATTCTAGTAATATTAAATTATCCATTCAATTTTATTGTCATGTCATGTTCTGTAATGATGACTTTTATTTCTGTGAAACAATCCCAAAATGGAAGAGGGTTTCTCATTTCTTATTGGAATGAAGGTATTTAAAATATTACAAATATACATGAAGGTATTAACATTTTTTTAAATATACAAATAATTAAAAAAATCAATTTTATTTAATCTTAAATTTTTTCATTTAAAATTTGAAAAATATTTCATTTACACTCAAAAGTGAAATGTTTTTAAAAATTTGGTACTCGGTCTCCGAATATTCGATGTGAAATTTGGCTGAATAGTCAGCCAAATCGCTATTCGTTACATCCCTAGTCAGAAGTACCGAATTCATCCTTCAGAGAGTTTGTCTCTCATAAGTATAAGACGCACCCAAATGAAAGTGTGATTGTATTTCTGACAATGATCGTTCCAAGTGGTAGATTTGATTGGTAGATGGCAGTGTATGTCGGGAGAAATCTGGTGTAAAATGGTTAGTGGCGGTGTGTTGTTGGGTATATCAGAAGTGGCCAAACAAGTAGGTACCATTGTGCCAAGGATTCTACTAAGTAGGTTCAGCATACAGTTATTGAGTCTTTCTCTGCAGAAGGTGTTAACTGAATCACAATTTGCAGTGAAATGAAAGATGTATGTGGGACTAGGTATACATCATGTTTTACAGTTTTCAAATGATTGCAGTGATGGATATGTGAGCATAGCTGACATGCCACAGGCAGGGCAATCACACTTAGTCATTGGTGTAACATAAAACAGCAATTACAGACAGACTCAATTCTATGAACATTCAACTAACTAGATATTTCACACTTCCTGCTGATAAAAATTGGAATACTATGTGCTGAGCCTGTTTGGAGGAATCCATGGCACACTGTTTTTTCTTGTTCGTTTGATTATTTTTCACTTGGGAGGCCGCGGTGGCCTAGTGGTAAGGTGTCGACCTTGGAGCCGAAGGGTTCCAGGTTCGAAACCTGATTCCACTGAAGATCTGTAATGCATTGGGCCTGTTGCACATTAAATCATATGTAGGGCCAAAAGTCCTCCCACTGGTGTGTTGCAGAAATTTAGAGAGGTAGGTGCCAGCTCAGGTGTTGTCCTCGTCATCTGAAGCGGTTCCAAATTATGAGGTCCGTCCCAAAATGGCCCACATGTTTTTGCAAAAATGGGATGTTAATATTACTAAACTAAATCTGTATCGCTTGTTGACAAAACCATTTGTCAAACAAATATGAAAGCTGTATCACATGGAATAATCCACTAAAACCACAGTCCAGTTTCATGTAGGTGGACTTTATATATATGTGAGATGAGTCCAATTGAAGTCTATCACTCCACTGGGAACAGCTTATATGCTTATTTGATTGAGACATTTAATTGTAATTTTGGGCAGGTCCGCCAAGATCTGAGCCAGGCCCTGTGGCAAAGTACTGGCATACACCCCTTCCCCCCTCCCCCCCCCCCAAAAAAAAATACCTATAACCATACAACATTATCAAGATTTGACTGAGCAATTAATAGTTAGGGTGAAATCCCTACATGCTGTGACTTGAAAACTGCCCCTTGCCCCTCCTTTTGTGAATTATGACTCAGGTGACTAATCAGCGGATGAAAGCCTTTCTTCCAATTGCCCAATCACATTACGTATTGTTACAAAAATCTGACTACTATTCAACTTCTGTAATTTAATATAATGAGAATGTGCGAGTTTTATATTAAGAGAAAATAAATGTCAACATATAATTCTGACTCATACTGGACCGATGGATAAAAATAAGACACTTTGAAAATAAGAATATATATCTTCCTTATTTCTGGCCAGCAGGCTTCCATTTCAGCCCAAACCTAGGGTTTTTGCCTCTCCTGCCCCTCTCTTTCTGGAGGCCTGATTATGGTCATGAGGTCTATTGTTCACAGAAATACTAGCGTCAGACAGTCACAAAATTATACACACATAAGTACGATGATGACATAAAACACAGATTCATAAACTTAGAATATACATATAAATAGCCGCTAACAAAAAGCTTGCTGTGTCTAATTGCACCATGCAACCATCAGTTTCACCCAAGTACAGGTGCAAGAACCACCATTTATAGGCAGCATTTATGAACATATGTCATATGAATTTTAATATACAAACATAAATATTATATCTAGTACAAATACATGCAAAGAGACATAATGACTTTCTTCTATACTTCCACAATTTGGTGGTGCATTTCACACTTCATAGTATATAATGATGAAAACCAATACGCATTTTGGACGTCTTCCTTTTTAACACCTGGGTCAAAAAGTTGTTACAGATCAACGATTTGATGAAAAATGTCATTTATCTAGCTCTTCTAATCTCATGATATTGTATATTTACCTTAAATTGGCCATAGCAAGGGCTTAAGTTACAGTATTTATATAGGTTAGCTGTGTAAAATTGAAAAGAAAGAAATGTGCGAGGGAGCTGTGCAACCGCAATGTTATGATGCCTATGGTGTTTTAATTTTTCTTTTAACTAAAATCTTAAATAAGCAGTGTGTTTTAACATGAACTGAGTGTGCTATGTCAGAAATCAGTAGAAAATCCTATCCACTGATAGCTCATTCATTGCTGTAAGCTTTGTATGAGTATTTGTTGAGAAAATGGTTTGCTGACAGCAGAAATAATATATGGGATATCAAATAAATGTCTTGCTCGTTGTTTAGTTTGGGTTTTTCTCAATATTGGTGTGCAGGAGGTCCTTACCTTCAGCACTTCTCTACTATGTCAATATCTTTAATAAAAAAAGAAGATAAAGACAAAATTATTTTTGTAATCTAACTAAAGAAATGCTTTTATTGTAAAAGGAGTGAGAAATTAATAAAAAAAATATCTCAACATTGTACTAATTCATTAAAGAAAGTAATTTGACAGATATCATTGGAATTTTTGGCTCCATTTTATCACTATAAACTGAAATTTATATTGGTTGTATTGCAAATTATTTTATCATTCTCTGTCTTTTATTGTGTTTTGTAGAAACTTGATGCTTATTAGGCTAAAATAGTGCATAAGTATGATATAAGCAAAAGTACTTTTCATTAATTATACTGAAGTCAATGTCAATAATTTGTGTAATTTTTTTTTCTAGATCTGGCCTTCCAGAATCAAGCACATCTTTACATAATGTAAGTTTTATTTTTAAATTTATATTTAAGACTAGCTGTTATGCCTGGCGTTGCTCGGGATTAAAATACTTTCATGTCTAATATTTTTGATGTAAAAAACTACTTTTGTATAGAAAATTATAATACCCAAAATTCTTTTATCGTCTGAAATACTTTTTAATTAAAATGAGAATATGAATTGAACCAGATGATTTTTAAAAACAGCCGATAGCTAATTTTCTCCATAAGTTATTAGTATTTATTGCATAGGTTCTTCAAATTTTGTTCATAAATCTTGCAGTATAAGAAAGATTTTAATGGATGTTTTGGGACAATTACATAGTAAATTTTTCATTGAGAAAAAGTGTTAGAATAAATATGAATAAAAAAAAAATAAAATTCGTCTTCATCCAAAATTCTTCTAATGTGATCTAGCAACAGTTCTTATGTATTCTTGTTCTTCACCAATAAAAAAAAGTATTATAAATTGTAAATTTTATACACAATTTAATTTTTGTAAAATTATTAAAATGAGAACGGAAATGAAAGTTGTGTCATTAAAAGTTAATTTTTAAAACTTTTATTAAATGTAAAAATAGTTTTTTTGACATAAAACATATTTTCAAAAGATATCACGGAAAATGCCAAAATTTTGCTTAATTTCTAATTAACTGAAATTTTAATTAGATTTGAGGCTTTTAAAAGTTGGCAGTTGACTCTCTTCTTATATAACACATATTTATAAAAATAAGCAAAAATTTCAGAAATAAAGGTAAATTAGTTCAAAGTCTAACTATTGCCTAGCAACAAAGTAGCTGTAAATTTGCATTATTTCCAAATTGTCTGTGCGTAATTAACAATTATTATACTTTAAAAAATTAATAAATATTGAAGGAAAAATTTCACAGGTATAAAAGTGGTATCATTGAAAAGATGAAATTTTGAACTTTAGGATGGTATAAAAATATTTTTTGTCAGACAATTTGCTCCGAAGTTATGGAACCGACTGTTTAATTAACTTTTGGACATTGAAAAGCTCATAAGTTTTTTCCCCTTGTCTTGAATAATAAGTGTGCAAAATTCGGTTGAAAGCAGTCCATTGGTTTAGGAGGAGATGTGGAACATAGCCACATACCCACAATGCCTTTTATTTATATTAAGATAAACTATACAGGATATCCACTCTAAACATGGCCCAATAGCTAATTTCTAAAGTGTTAGAGTTAGGCATATACTTTCAATTGGAATAATGCTTTAGATGACGTAAATAATTATATTTTATGTTTTTTGAGTGCATAGAATGTATTGCTGAAAACATTATGAAGTCTAAATTTTTATTCAGTCCCCAGGTAATATTTAGTAAAATATTCTGGACACACTAATATTTTAAGCAAAAGAAATTGCTTAAAATATTAGTGTGTCTACTCCAAAACTACTATCTCCAAAACTGACTGAGTTATGGAGCTTTGAATTCCATAATTTTAAACCAATTGGTTGACATGTCAAGTAAGTGCTGGACGTTGATTGTAGAATCTTCCTCGACTCAGCCATTGGATGGTCTAAAATCCTTATAAACAGCAGTATTCAAAACTTCATTACTTGGTCAGTTTTAGTCATAGAAGAGTGGAACTTATGTTGCTTAAAATGCTAGTGAGTCAAAAATATTTTGCTAAATATGACAAACAGGACCAGAGAACTGTACAAAAATTTAGATTTTGTAATTTTTTTTAGCAGTACATTTATGTACTCAAAAAGTAGAAAATATAACTCTTTGTTATTTAAACCATTTTTTTTTTTTCTTTCATTTTGTCACTACAGTAAAAGCTTAACTAACTGGCATGTTTGGGAAACGCTGATTTCCAGATACCTGAAAAGTCCGGATAGTTGAGCATGATGGGAGAAATGGGGGGGGGGGGGATTGTAGCCCTTTTCTTTATAGATATTTTCGGCCCAATAATTTGTTTTTGTCATTTTGAAATGTGCATTAAATATAATTTTTAAGAATACTTCTGTATCTTCCATAACATTGTATTTACAAAACATATTATGAAGATTTTCATTTAACATTGATGATAAAAAAAATGTAGGATCTGTAGCCGAATTTTTTCCTTAAATATATAGATTGTAAAAATATAAACATATAAAAAAAGCCAACAAAACTGAAAAATATTCTACTCGTCAAGCATAATAAAACTCTTTTAAGTGATTATAAACAAATCCCAGATTGAATATCAAAACTAATTATATTTTTAAAAATCGCAAAGGTTATTGCACAATACGCGCCTCCAATTCTCCCACACATGATATTACGTAATTGGAATCAATGTCTTCCGGTATTCAGAGAGTAAATAAATAAAGGAAAAGAAAGAGACTTACCAATCTGGAGTAACCCCCATGAGCGTTTTTTTTTTTTTTTTTTTACCAATTGTGGCCCGTTTCCATTTTTTTTTTTTTTTGGTTGTCGATTTCGTCTTTAGTTCTCGTTTTTCGGAGAAAGGTAAGGATTTTTTTTTTAGTTCTTACTTTTGCTTTTTGGAATGCAACGTCCGCTCTGCACAGAGGGACGTTGCATTCCAGAAATAAATTGTCCACGTAAATGGAACGGCGCTGGCGCGCGGATGTAAAATTTTTAGAAAAACTCATTTTCTAATTTTTCCGGTTAGTTGAGTTTTCCAGATACTTGAATGCCAGATAATTGAGAATGTACTGTATACTGAATGGTTTAGAAATTAGCTATTGGGCCATATTTAAAGTGGATACCTTATATATTATCCATTAGTTAGAAAAAAAAACATAATCATCTTAAAGCCAAATAGATCAATCCAGTAATGTTAATGTATAATCTATGGCAGTCGTACTTTATATTGGTTATGTGTGCATCACAATGATTTAACACTGTCGGATTTATTTTTTCCAACCTTACTTATGGAAATAAGATCAATAAAAATAGATATTATTTGTATTATTTCATTCTCATCCTTTAAATATACCTTTTGATGTAAATACTGTATTTCTTGGGAATGCATAAAGTATTAAATGTTGAAAGACGTGTTTAATTGAAGTAAAAAATAAAATAATGTTGCTGAAATTTGTTAGTAAAAATGGACATAAAACAATAATGTATCATAATTTGCAAAATCCTCTTATGGCCTGCAACTTTAATTAAAATAAAAATATCTGTTGCACCCAACAGCTGTTTTATCTCAAAAAAAACTGCAGGCTGTACAAAATGATTTTTAAAGACTGCTAAACACCAATTTTTTCCTTAAGGTGTTAGTAATTTTTAAAGAATGATACAAATTTAACTAAAAGGGCCACTGTGGCCCAGTGGTAAGGTCTAGGTTTTGGAGTTGGAGGGTTCCAGGTTCGGAACCCGATTCTGCTAAAGAACTGTCGTGTTTGTGGGCCTGGTGCACTCTAAATCTGACATGGGTCAACTCCCACTGGTGTGGTGCAGAAGCTTTGCTCTCCAAGGAGGTGCTGGCTCAGGTTTTGTCCTTGTCATCTGACCGCTGTTCAAAATTACGAGATCCATCCCAATATAGTCCTGGTGTTGCTTCAAAACAGGACGTTAATATAAAACTAAAAACAAATTTAACTAAACACTGTGAGGAACAACCTGAATGCAAATAAAATTATTATAAGTATCTATAATATTGTCATTCGATAGGAATGGCAACATTAAAGATAAAATAATATTTTTAATATATGGAAAAGCTGTTTTTATTACTAAAAAATTAAATATATAATTAATTGTCACGAAACTTTCACTAAATCCTTATAATTCATAGTATCTGTGAGCAAAATTTGAAGAAAACCTATTTCTTTGTATTGATTACTGTAACATACAAACTGTTTATGAATTTACACTTTTATTTAGATAGAAATGATTATTCCTATCTTTAGCATAGATATTTGCTGCTGTAAATAATTTTCTTTGAAATATTTCAGATGCCAGGAATGCATCCTCGAACTCGGAATATGCTGAATGGGAATATCTGCATGCCCGAGATGCACAGGCAAAATATAACAACAAGTGATCAAAATGTGCCCTGCAACTACAATCCAGAGCTCAATGCTGTAGAAAATCCTCATTACTATCATATGAATGAAGTTTTGTATGAAGCTCATATCCAGCGGTTGCAGCGGTTATCGAGACCTCTATAAATTTGTACAACTTTATAACTTCGTTTGCAAATTCTATTGATGGAACATAATGCATTTTATTGATGGACCATATGCATTCTATTAATGGAACATATGCATTTTTGTAACTTCGTTTGCAAATTCTATTGATGGAACATAAAATTTAGTTCATCGTGTAAGATGCTTTGTTATTGAGAAAATGTAAATAAAGTAGACTTGTGTAAATAAATAAAGTGAATGTGTGAAAGTTGTTATTTATTCCTTGAACATGAATTACTAAATGTAAAAATAGAAAAAATAAACAAATTATTATTTTTTTAATATTTATGATGTTAAAATGTTGTTTGTTGGTATTGTTTTGTTAATAAATATACACAAGAGATGACTTACTATAAGATACCAAATTAGGAACTGTTAACCTTTTGGATTTCTAATCAGTTTTGATAATAAGTGTAATTTTGATTCAAATGAAATAATATACATTTGAACTAAAATCTATAATTTGGTTCAAGTATAACCAGAAATGAAAATGATTAGTCACTAAAAAAATGGAGTAATTGAAGCTAGAAAGTTCTTTTATGTTATTGAATAAATGCTATGTACAGGATGTCTACAAAGCCTGTTTTCTTTCAATTTCAAGATTTTATGAAGAAAAAAAATGAAGAGGGAAATTTTCAAAATTATCAGTAGATATTGATTTTTTCCCCCTCATTTAATACAGCTCTGTATGGGAGAAATTTTGAAAATTGATTTTAAAAAGACAGTCCATTTTCACCACTTTTTACTATTTTTAAGGCACATGTGGGAATGGAAGATATGAATAAATTTCATGGCTTTTTTTCCCTCATTTCAATTTCTCAGCAATTCGTGATTTTCCGCGGAAAACACAACCAGCCAACCATGGTATACAGACATGGAAAAAAAATTGACTTTTTCGGTCGACACTTATTTGCAGAGTCATGAATTCTGTTTTCAGTTTCAAGGTTTCATTGAGAAATCTGTCAAAAATTATGATAAATTTATTAGTAGATATTGGAACTTTTTTTTGGCCTCATTGAGTATACCACTGTCTGGACACCATTGGTTGCACAGAGCACATTTTGCAAATTGCTTAATGTCTTGCCAATATTCTCAGTAGCATAGGGTCATATGGAACAATAAAGGATATAAAATCTAATATTATTATAAAATCTCTATCTTTTGAATTAATTTTCAATGACCTAAAAATGAAGTCAATTTCCTGCACTGTTTTTCTATACACATCTTTAACCATCCCTCACAAAGATGCACATGGTGCCTTTTCTTGAGGAGTAGTTATTTTTTATAATCTTTTTTAAACAGCCTGTCTTTCATCAGCACAGAAACCTACAAATATAATGGAGTTACAAAATTTGATAATTACTGAATATATGGGACAAATCTAATTAACGTATTTCATCAAGTATCTTTTTAGTAATTAGTTGAAATGTTAGAGATTTTGTGACACACTGTATATTTATTTGCCACACCAGCAGAGCCTACCCAGAGGGTATAAGGCACACACACTGTATATAAAAGTCCTAATATTTATTTCTTGTTAATTTTGTTCAGAACATCAGCATATAAAAATGTCTGCACACCAATTTATTTACTCCACTGCCAATAACGGACTACCACCAATCCTTGCTAAACTGATGTGATTTTTTAAAAAAAAAATCAGATTTTTTAAATAAGTTTAACTACTCTATATATAGAGAGAGGTGGTAAATACCTAGTTGTTGATAGTATAAATCTGTAAATAAAATATTTCGTTGTTTGGCATGCGAATAACAAAATAAAATAATTCTAAAGTATTTTATCCCAAGTGTATAACTTCGGAAGCATAGCAGAATTGAATTGACCGATCATATAATGACTTACTTTACAAATTTTAAAACAAAAGATTTTAGAAATAAGAAATAAAACTTCATAGAAATGTTAATCACATGCAATACCAATAAAATTATTTATTTATTTAAAGATTTGAACAGATATACCAGTTTGCACAGCTAATTTTGGTTTCTTAATTTACTGCGTACGAAACCAAAGGTTGAAAACATTCTTTCAACGCCTGTAGATGTGGTCTTTGCGTTCTTATACTGAAAAGCTCCCTTTGCTTCATTTTTTTATTACTTATAAGATTTTTAGTAATAAATCTGTGACAATCAGATCCGAGATATTGTTGGCAAGCCGAAAGCCCGTCTAGACGGGCACAAATCTTCTAGTAGATAAGCATGGTCAACTGAAGATACACCCTAGGGACAAAAATAACGAAGAAAGGTTATATTAACTAAGAAAAAGGTAGCACTAGTTAGATTTAGGTTTTCAAGAGGAGTTCTAGAGTTTTAAAAAAATTATTTAAATCGAAGATATTGTTAAAAAATCAATTGATTTAAATCATGATTAAAATTACCGATTTAAATCATTTACACCCTGTTGCAAATCGATGCACTTCAAACAACTCTATGGCCAACGAATCCCAACTTGATGCCTGATGAACTGCGAAGAGCAGGTAAGAGGAAAGGAAAAATCTGCACTTTTTCCTGTCTCTCTTTTCGAAGTGCAGCAGACGCCTGCTTCCAACACCTTAGTAGTGTTTTAATCCTTACTTTATTACCCTTCCCTTGAACTCAGGACCAGATTTATACATTTTTACACGCTAGGCCAAACCACTTAATTCTGGGCCCTCTCCCATCGTGCACACACCGCATTTGAATATAGGCAACGTAAATGTGTCGCTAGTTTATTTAATGTACGTATGTGTTTATTTATTGCATGGATGTTCTTAAAGTATAGTATTTTATATGATCTTTGCAGATTAATACTGACTTCGATTGTTGCACCCTAGGCCATGGCCTAGGTTGGCTCTGCGTTAACTGTTGTTTTGACGCCTCACAGACACCCGTATCGTTACGAAGTCAAGCTTCACATATATATATATAATATATGAAATGAAATAAAAAAAACTCATTTTCATGTTGCAATTCTTTAATATTGTTTCGGATTAACGTACTTTGTATTGTTTTTCTACAGTTGAAATGTCTTTATCGCGAAGAAAAATAAGCCGGAAAATTAAATAATGGGTATCTTTTGTTTTGTTTTCAGAACTTTTTCAGGCCATTGTGGGCATTTTTTATTATTTTTTTCATTTTGTTGAAGTCCTGATTCCACGAGCAACGGCGTGCACGTACTGCTAGTGTTTCTATAATTTTGATGATAAAGCTGTGTACCAAATTTCCTCCATCTAGCTATTTAAGTTATCATGTTCACATGGACACGAACAGACAAACTTCCTGCGGTCAGATTTCGTTAAAAGCTTTGTAGAAATCTACAAATTTGGTACAAAGGCCACATACTAAATTTCATCTTATAGCTTAAGCCATTTTCGAGTTATCATGTTCACAGACAAAATTCCAATATTGTGTGTTGCGGATGCAGGAAGGTCTAAAGCATAGACACTCATCAAAATCGCGAGTCAAATTTTTTGTACTACATATACGAGAAGGTAAAAAATGCTGCAATATAATAAGATATGTGATGAACTGTTAAAAAAAGATGTGCTTCTGTATAAAAAATAATGTATCAATTTTTTTAAAAAATTATTTTGATTAATTTTTTTAATCAAATTTCTTAAAAGGTGTCTCACAGACACCCTAACAGCAGTTAAAAGTTATTAAGTAGAAAGGGCCGACATATCCAATTCTAAACTGGAAGTATATTTTTGTCGCAGCCTGTCAACAGACTCGTGCGTTCAAAACAGACTTTGAGCAGGATGCACTAGGGATCTTCAGAAGTGCGATAGACGAGGGCCACGTACCTCCAATAAACAGAATCGTCGGGCAACTTGCGATCGTCTGAAGGGCGATGATTTCCGTGAGAGTTCGTGTGCAAATATAAGAGCTTAGCGAGAAGTGGCAACTTCCGTTCTGTTTCACTTTATGATAAGTAATTCTACTTAAAAAGTGGTAAATATTTATTTTCATGCCCATTCTGTCAAATTGTTTATTCAATCAATTTTGCTTTGCATGATATTTAATATTTGATAATAGGAGAAGTTTTATTCATGAGATATACTGGATACTATTCTTCAAAGATAAATGTTATGAATTTAGTTAAAACCTTCAAAGTTTACTTATCATCGACTTTTGTTGTAAACAGATATACAAAATAAAGGATTCTGTTAGTGCATTCTAAATTGCCGGGTTAGCACGACTCTGTTAACATCGAAAAAACACGCTGTAAGAAGATTTAATTTTAAGCAGTATCTCAAATAATACTTCTATTTGAACTATTTTAAATGTAAGATCCACTAAATGTTATGACAAAACGGCAGACTAAGATAACCCATAGCACTGATATTTTTTAAGAGCCTGAATTATCCACGCCAGGGACCTCTGACCATCCCTCATCTAGTCTAGGTGCAGTAGAAACGGAGATGTTTCGGAAATTGTAAATACAGATTGCATATTATTAATAGATGTCGGATTGTGCTATAATGCTGATGCTAAGATTCTGATAGGGGGCGCAACAGTCGACAGATGAATCCAATGTCCTTTTGCTCCTGTGCTGTCGATACTTCCTACTTCTCTTTCTCAACTTATTTACACACATTTAATCTACATTCATGTGAATAATTTAACTTATCTGCAGCATATTCTCATATCAACGCGCTTTTGTAGTCATGTATTGGTTAACCATTTTGTATACATAAGCCCCAGAAAATGAACGACATTATAAGGAAAATGATATTCCAAAACAAATCGAGGATTGATTATACAGAATAACTCATACACGTGGTTCATTCATCTATTTTAGACTGAAGAAATTTAGCGTCTCAAATATTTAAAAATGCAGAATTTTTATTAATTAATATGCTCTAACTGAGAAAGAAATTTTTTAAATATAAAAATCTCATTAGTTTTCAAGTTCTTCATTACATATTTATAGTGAAATGGGCATACTAAGTTCATAAAAATGATGTGGAAATATTTCTTAGCATTGTCTAAAACAAGCATAATAAATAGGGTGTTTTTTGTAGTCTTCCCTCCCGAGACAAGTCTACATTCATTTCTACTGTTCTTATCATGAGAGGCGCCAAATGCAAAGGCAATCGGCAGCCCCAGTTTCCAAAAATTATGTGTTCAGAATCTCTTGCTAGCGATTCTGCACAGCCCCAAAGAGACTGCGTGCCATTTAGCAGGCAAACACCCTTTTTAAACATCGCTAGATTTCCGTACATTATAAAACGTTAATTCGTATTTTTAGAGTGGTAAATAAAAATTTAGTTTTCTACTTGGAGGTTTGAATGAATTTTTGCTTCGCTTTAAATCATATCTGAGTATTTAGACTCAAAGTAAGTAAACAAAAAATTAATAAGTAATGAGAAAAAATTAATAGTGCAGTTAATTAAGAAATATCAAAATGCTTGCTGAATTTTTAAATAGTCTCCTTTCTTGAAAACTATGAGATAAATTTAAGTCATTAAAATAATGATTAACAGTCACTGTATTATAGTGAATGTTCTGTTTTGTTTATTTGGAGCAATGTAAAACTTCCGCTATACCAAACGACTTCAGGTGTAAAACTTCGCCGAAGGGAATCTTCAAAATTTCAGCTCTCAGTTTAAAAATATTAACTAATGTTTTAAGTACAGTTTTTTTAAGTTATTACTTCAGGATATGTTGAAAATATTAAATATGATATTCTTATTGCTCTAGCTATCAATTTTAATTCAAAATAAGAGCCTCATTTTCTTCATTTTTTTGTTATCGCTCTTTTTGGGCGAATACTAAGGCTTGTTTAGCGGTTAAATTTTTAATCAAACGATTTAGATTATTAGTGACAGTTAAATTTTCATACAGTGTCCAAATAGAATAGGCGATTACTGGAAAAAAGAAGTAATCCTGGGTACGGAAGTTCTGTGTACCCAAAATAAACAAAACATAAAACTTTTTAAAAAAAGAAGAAAAAGTGTCTGCTGGATATATAATGGTACATGAAATTGTCGTTCTATTCCCATACGCACTGCCTTTTCCCAGATAGCACGTAAGTTTGCAGCAAGTTTGATTTTGACTTGTCATGGCAAAATTTGACGCGTCAAACTTGAATCGAACTTGTAGCAAGTTCGATGTGACAAGTAGCGCCACCTCTTTGCAAATCAAACTTGCAGCAAGTATGCAAAACAAGCTTCCTGCAAAGATAGCACAATAAAGAGATAATTATCTTTGTCTCTGTTTTAAAAAACATCCGATTTTTAATAGCATCTCCTGGACCGTAATTCTTTTTTATTAATTCAATAAATCAATGATAATTTGTGAAAAAAATAACTTTTTTATAAAAAAATTTTTTGAAGCATTTTCCATCTTTTTACTAAATATATCACTCTCACTTTAAAGAAAACTATATCGCCTTTTTCTTTTTTTATTTTTTTTTTTTTGAAATTTTAACGTTTATAAACAAAATTAAATCTAAAAAACAGTCGGTGTTTGTTGGAAAATAATAACTAGACATTTTGTCCCATTTTAAAGTAATTACTTTTGAACTCTAATTTCATAATTTATTCTACTAGCAAAACGTAGTTATTAGCGAAAATCGCTCCCTCTTTGACTTCAAATCGTATTCTCAACTCAAAAAATTAATGAAAACCATAAAATAGTTTAAAATAAATCGTATACGAATCGCATCGAACGATGTTTTAGCGAAATCTATCCTCTCCTCTCAGAGTTCAGCTGGCTCAACGGTTAGCGTCACCGCTTCGGAACCGGGAGGTCGCGAGTTCTATCCTGGGTTGTGTTCGTGTTATGTTTTTGCTATAATTTGCAATGAGTTTGACACGGCAAACTTGCTGCAAGATCGTTTCATGGTGACTTCGGAGCTTTCGTTAACTTGCTGCAAGCTTACTGCAAGCTTGCACACTTGTCATGACAAATTTGTGGCAAACTTGCACTCTTGTCATGACAAATTTGTGGCAAGCTTGCTGCAAACTTAAAATTGCTATCTGGGTTATTGAATATATTTATCTAAGATAAGAACTTTTATTAATTTTGGAATTCAAAAACTTGTATATATAACTGTAAAGCTATCTTAAGTATGATGTGCAATTCATTTGAGAATTCGGTGAAAATTCACTTTAAATGTTCTTTTTAGACTGAATAAATTCAAGCAAGGCAAGGGACGTTTATAAATTTTTCAAAAACTGACTTTTATAAATCGAATGCTAATATAAAATTGATGTACAATTTATTAAATGCGTATATTTTAAGGATTTTTTTCATTTTTTAATATGTTAAAAATGAACACATGATTAGAACTTGTAGCTAGACAACCATCGAATTTTAATGTTAATAATTAATGTTATATAAACATGCATATCTTACTCATACTATAAATTAAAATACATATTTTTGTATCAATTAAATAAACAACAAATAATGCTAAATAAAATACAAAGTGTTTACATGTGTTTTATTTTTTTAATTTATTATTGTCTATTATGTCTATTAATTTTCTAATTAATAAATATATAGAATATAATTGAAAAATATATATATATTTTTTTTTGCTATGTAACCGTTGAAACCAATAATATATACGATGAGGGGTGAAGGCAGTTGGCTTGCAAAATCCTGTTTTGAAAAGGCGCCGATTTATAAAACTGCAAGATTTAATTACAGAACAGGTAACATTTTTTTAGCTACGCATTTTCGTTGAGCTAAAGTCGTTGAAATTTCTAGTTACACTTCTGGCGGGGCACCAAAAGTACTTTAACCCAGGGCGTTCAAATTTGTTAAGACGCCCCTGAGTATAAGTGAATTTTATTTGGTTTCAACACATTCCCAAAATGAAAAATGTGTTCATTATGTTTTCAATACAGTAAACTCTCGATATCTCGAAATCGAAGGGACCCGGAAAAAAATTCGAGATAACGAGGTTACCCTCCCAAGCATTAAAAATTACACATAATTACAAGGTAAGGAATATATTGTAAAGTATTTTAGCCAGATAGAGCCAAATGTCTGAAAACAGCAATAATTTCCATATTAATTCATAGCAATGATAGTAATTTACATAGAAGTTTAAAATTTTTAAAATAGAATGTATTTGTAATAAATTATTACTACTTAGAATTTCTTTCAAAAGTCCAGCATAGTGACCTGGGGACACCTCTTTTCAAATGACTTTTCTACTAAGTTTTCAATCCAAAAAATAGCTGCGAAATCCTCTTTTTCCACGTGTTCTGAACATTCCATGAACATGATGTGAACAGCATCTTTAGCCTGACTCGCAGTAATGTTGGTGTCTGCTGGAACATCCACCACTTCTTCATCACTCGAAGGCGAAGAAATTGTTTAAGAAAAGATCTCATCATCAGTCCACAGTCCACACACTTGAACCTCCGAGTCGAACACCATAAATTTTTCAAACGTTGGCGTTTTAGGAAGGTTGAAGATTTTTGAAATCTTCTCCCATTCTTCACATTGGTGTGTTTCTGTGTGGAGTTCCTGCTCCTCATCTGATTCACTTTCCACACTAGAAAAACAAGCTTTTTCAAAACAGTTTTTGATTTTCTTTTGTGTAACGTTCATCCAGGCTCTGTCTGCCATCCTCATAGAATCAAGCATATTAAACGGTTTCATTTTCTGTTTTTTTTTTTTCAATTGAATCCACAACCTTCTTTACAAGTTCCTTCCTGTAAAAAAACTTTAAAACTTCTTATTTTCCCCTGATCTAGAGGTTGCAGCTTGGAAGTCGTGTTAGATGGGAGGAAAACCACCTATACTGCGTTCGTTTCAGGGATAAGGCTGTGAGCCGTGCAGTTATCAATGAATAAAACAATTTTCCTCTTCTCTTTACACATTTTCTTGTTTATTTGTTTTAACCACTCTGAGAAAAATTCACTCGCCGTCCAAGCTTTTTTATTTGTTTTATAATGTAGTGGAAATGACTTAATTCCTTTAAAGCACATTGGGTTTCTAGATTTTCCAATCATCAATGGAGTAAGCTTCTTAGTCCTACTCAATGTTGGTAGCTAAAAGTAACGTTACTCGCTCTTAAATTTTGTTTTCCTCCATGGAAGGTTTCTCCTTGGAAAACTGTATTTTTGTCTAGCAATGCTTTAAAGAAAAGCCCAGTCTCATGAGCACAGAATATTCTTGTAGAAGACTAGGAAGAGTTTTTATCCATTCCGAAAAGAGCTCATCTCTCACTGATTGGCTTTCGGCACACAATTTTCTAAAAACAATGTTATGACGGTTTTTAAAGGTTTTCATCCATCCATTGCTGCTTTTGAAGTCTTTGTAACCCAGCTTCTGTGCAAATTGTTCCGCTTTTTCATTCAACTCATTGCCTCCAATAGGTAAATTACAATCTCTGCAATGTCTAATTCATTTTATGAAGCATACTTCTAATTGAGGATCTCAATTCGAATCTTCTTCATAGATCCTTTTTCCAGTTCAAGAAGTCTTTTAATTTTCTCTCTGTCCTTTAGTATTGTAGATAAAGTCGATGCTGGAATTTTAAAATCCTTGGCGATTTGTCCTTTCTTCCCACCTTTATCAACAGCTTCGAAAATTTTTCATTACTGTCTTTTTTTCTTTTCTTTTTCTTTACTCGACCCTTTTCTTTACTGTCAACACATTCAATTTTCGTTTAACACTTACTTTTTTCGTCTCCATGGCACCACCTTCCATTTTTGCAACTCGAACTGGCAATTCACACACTTTTTAATCGCAACTACACCCAACAAACGTTTTTTGCAGACAGATTTAACACGTGTAGTCAAGTTTGTTGAACCTGTTACATAAACACAACAGCTAATAGGCTTGCGTAACGAATTGGCGAGAATGACACTCATCGGATCCAGCCGATACTATGCGACCTTGAATATCCATATCCATTTGGATGTAAAGTAAGTGGTATTTTCCCTTTTGCAGCAAATTCTGGGAAGCATCCCCTACATGAGATCCTCATGAAGGTCACAATGCGACTAAACAGCGATTTTCAAGGGAAAAATATATTTTTCGCTTCGAAAAAAATTCGACATATAGAGGTTTTGAGTGAAAACATTTCGAGATAAGAATTGAAATTAACATTAGAGAAATACGAAATTTCAAGGGGAAAAATATTTTTTCGAGATATCAAGGTTTTCGAGATATCGAGAGTTCACTGTATGTATTTTGCTATGCATAAAATTCCAGATTCAATGGCGCAGGAAGGATAAATGGTATTAAGGAATAATATTTATTGCCCCCCCCCCCACACATTCACAGAGTAATTACATAACCTTGCTACGCCACTGGCCAGACTGAATCATTTAGATGCAGAATTGCTCCGAATTGGTGTCTATAGATATCAGTTTGGTTTCGGATTTTTAATATATTGTTATTATGAATCAAAGTAGAAGATACTGTCAAATGCCTGTGTGAAGGAAAAAAATATTATCTCATTTTGACAAAGCAAATCAATGTTTATTTTCTTTTAAGCAACGGTTGCAATTTAAACGATAATTTTTCTTTCTAAAATAGAATTTTCAGGCGATTTATTTTAATATCTATGAATGGTTACTGGTTGTTGGTGTAATGGCTAAAGCTACAGATATATTCTGTGATGCATTTCATAAGAAAATGGTAATTTTTCCACATTTTAAGATAAAGAATGTCTATTGCTCTTAAATTGTATTATTCATTTATGTATTACTAGCCGCCGTGGCGACCAGCTTGTTCGCTGGGAATATAATTTCAATTGAATCTCTTGTGTATAGTTTGATATTCATGGTTTCCTTAAAAAAGTAATTTTAAATTCCAAATCATGATAGACATTTAACCTATGTCTTTCAGTAGCTTTCGACCTATTTTGTTCGTTGTCTGCATGAACGTCCTTAATGAAAACGAGTAACTGTCTGTGTCATGTATCATACAATGGCATTATCTTCACTTTCTTATTTCTCTTGAAAATATGCATTTGATTCTAACTTTAAAATACCGAGGCACATTTTACGTCCAGCAGTATGTTAGATGGATAAAATATGCTGATTAAAACATATCATTAAACATTAAAATACTACCTTAGCTTTCAACAATGGAAGAGAAACACGCAAATAAATATTTATTTAAACAATGAAGACGTTTTGAATTGCATTGAAACAATGAAAAGTAAAGTTGTAAATTATGCCAAAATACTTATTAAAAACTTATTAAAATTAGAGAAAGAATTGTACGGCAACTTTATTGATATCATTGAAAAGGTAATTTTTGCACTTCCAGATGGTGTGAAAATGATTTTTGTGCTGCAATAATTTCGAAAATTAGGAAAAACGCTAAACTTTCGTTTAATTTTTAGTTAATTAAAATTCTAATTAAAATTTCAAAAAAGGGGCTCCGAGGTGCACATTTCCACCGTATGTTTAAAAGTATGTTTGTGCCAAATTTAGTAGCTCTGGGTCCAGCGGTCTGACCTGTAGAGCGCCAACACACAGACACAAACGCATTCTCCTTTATTATTAGTAGAGATAGTTAGCTTAGGTGTCTACAGTCTAAATAGATAAATAATGCTCTTATCGCAATTTCTCTTAAAATGTAGAAACAATGAAAGCTTTATAAATTTCATTGTAAGCATGAAAATATTGTTGCAAATTCTGCATAAAAAGAGTTTCAAGAAGTTATCAAAATTAGACGAAAAAGGAAGTATGTCGGTTTTAACAGACAGTATCTCTTTCAAGTCAAATTTGGAATAAGAATTTTAAAAAAAACATGCATAGAAACAGTATTTTGAACATAAAAAAAAACTTTTTACATTCAAGAATTGAATTTCGGCAGTATTTGTAGTTTTTTTTTAAGCTATCTGATTTTGCTTCAGTAATAAGAAAAATCTACAAAAGTCAGAAGATGGCGCAGCGCTACTTTGCTACTTTTGAAGAAAATTTAAAATATTATTTTCTTTTCCTTGTTTATTTATTTCGGATTTCACAGAGCGCATCATTTGTACTACATACTAGTAAAATTTTGCTTCGTTTCGAGCCGTAGAACCGGTCCTAGGGCCTTCTGAATAGCCGAATTTATACATAACAACGCTGTATTTTATGTGTCCATGAATTATATCGACGGTTGTTGTAACTTCTAAAGTTACAGATATATTCAGTTGCGCATTTCAATAGAAACTGATCATTTTTCGATATTTTCAAAGCAAAAATTACAGTTGCTATTAAATTCCATTATTCATTTATGAATTATACTTAACTTAAGTATATACTTTCTAAACAGCTAAATAATGCAATTAATTTAATTACCCTTAAAATTATATCTGAATTTAATAACTAAGAAAAAACGTTATTGCATTTCACAGATACATTTCTTAACTAAGAATTTCACCATTTTCAATTTTTTTACAGATCAATGATGTTATAGCTTTCTTTTTCTGTGAGTGTTTTATATTATGAGTATGTGATAATATACATTTCAAGATTCTATATGGCTTGCCATGTATTTTGCATGTGAATGATGGTTTGTGTACGTGATTATCCGTGCAAGGCAATCTTAATGGTTTTCATGACTTTTATATTTTCTAAATACATTTAAATGAGTGTTTCATAAGAAACTGAATTTGCTTACATTTAGAGTAAAAACATTTATTATTAATTTATGTGTCATAAGTAGCTTACACATGTATACTTCATAATTATTTAAGTAATGTGTAATTGTTGTAATTTAAATTTGAATTATGTGTGATCAAACTAAAAATAATCTTCATTAAATCTCATATTTTTTAGAGACTCATTTTATTTAATATTATTTCAACATAAGAATGTGAAGGTCTGACACATTAATTTCGTTAGATGCAAAACCTTCCGTGGGTTCTCATTCTGTTTCTGAATCAGAATTTAGCGCAAATATTAATTTATATTTTAATACATTTAATTTCTAATTCAATTTTCGGTCTTTTGAAGTTTTTCCACTCGGGCTAAAAGACTAGTTTTAATGCCAAAACATGACTTAATTTCGGCAATTAAATAAAATTTTGACCAATCAACATAAGCTGTAGTTCTGTGAGGCCAAGCATTAATGAAACAGAAAAAAACACTAATGCCATTAACAATAATACAAATTAAACAAAATGAATATGAAAGTTGTTGCCATGTAAGATTACAACATAATTAAAAGATAACGAGAAATAAAATATGCAGTGAAAGCGATTATCCCTTGAAAAGATGGCAGTGTCAGAGTGTTACGATAAAGGTCACCGCTAATGGCCATCTTAAAAGACCTATCGTGAAACATTTGCCATTGTGTCAAGAATGGATAATTCATAAAAGGATGGAAATATGTTTGAACGTATTTTGTATAATTATATGTTTCTTGATATTAATTTCTTTTATTCCATGGATTTCAACAATGCTACCTAATGGACATGGTAGGACAGGAGGCATGTTCTCATCTTTAATTAATATACCATCTCCCACAAACAAATTTGGAAATTTTCCTTCCATTTATATCTTTGTTGTAATGAATTCAAATACTATTTTTAATGCCTCTTCCAAAAGCTTTGCTTCATTTGCTGAAATAGAGAAATCCTGTTATAGGATACTCGTAATGACATCTCAATTTAAAAATGAGAAGGTGTCAAATTAGATGAATCAGAGTGATTAGTTCTAAAGTATAAAACCAAACTCGTGAGCTTAAAACTGCTTCATATTGAGATTGGAAAGCACAGTGGAACCTCGCTTAACGAGCATAATTCGTTCCAGAAGATTATATTTGTAAAGAGAAACAATTTTTCCCATATAAATTAATGTAAAATACGATAATGCGTTCCATGCTGAAAAAATACTCAAAAACTTTTATGTTTAGAGTTTATTCAAAGAAAATTATTGATAAGATTGTTATGGAGCATGAATTATCTTCATCTTTTCTTTTATAGCAGACTTAACCAACATGGAATGCGGACACGATTTGCAGAAAACAAAACAAAAAAATCGAAATAACGTGTTTGTTATTTATGATACATACTATCAATTAGCAGGATTAAGTTCAATGCTTCATTAAGCAATTTTACCATTTTTTCTAAGTGTTTTAATAGAGTTGTTAAGTTCTTATATGAATTATGATCAAATTCTTTCTTAGTAAGAAGCTGCCTGGAGACATTTTTTTTTTTTTTTTTTTTTTTTGCTGATGCTTCAAAATTTGATGAAAATGCGATGCAGCATTATCATAAAATAAATTTGTAACGCCATAGCCACTGCCTTATTAGGGTGATGCTTCTTAAAGTACGATTCAACAATTTCTCATGCTTTCAGCATTTCTCATCTTGCGCTAGTGTAACAGAAAGATTGTTACATAGCCATGTGCCTGGAAGTGTGCGAGCCCTTTTATATATAATTAATCTAAGTCTATTCAATTAATATGAACTACTTCGTAAATTGTTTCTCGCTTAAATAAGTGATAGTAATTAAAATGTAATTTCATTATGTCACATAACAAATGGTTTTTTTTGCTTGAAGTTAATAAATTAAAAGCACGCTTTTGTTGAAAATCCCAAGAGCCCTTAACATACAATCAGATTCTCTAAACTGCATTAGTGACAATAAAATGTTTTATATTTTAATTATAAATCTCAGCTTTACACGGGTTGCTTTATTCGACAAATATCCCATTTTATTTTTATGGGCAGACAACTTGTAACAGTTGTTGGATATTGGCTGATGAGATCATGAAGAAAAAGGCGTACCATTTTAGCTGTCCTAATTGCTTCTTTTTTTTCTCAAAATCCCACATTGAGCCGGGATAGGTAATGTAACGAAAGCTTTCTTGAAGTTATATCCGTGTGACTTCCGGAACAGGAAAACGCATCTGTCTCAATTTGGGGGTGGAGCGGGATGGGGATGCTTATGTAGTGTCTATTCTTAGTACTTCCATAAAGCATTATGATACTGAGTGAACTTTTATTCTATCGGACACGAGAGGTAAAGTCTGAGCTCCCTTAACTCATTTTCGGTGGAAGATAATGTCAAAAGGATTATTCAACACTTACTTGAAAACACATTTAAAATAACTTTTCCTAATTTACTTTAGTGTATTGTACCACTTTTTAAATAGAAAGTATTTCGATATTTAATTTTACACTGGTGGAATGCTCATACTTACCTGGCACTGGGGATGCCTTGATCACGAAGGAGGCTCCCCCGAGCAGAGGCCTTACATTGCACTTCGGAGGGTTGACGTTCGCCACTTCCGCAAATCGCGGTTGCTTGGGGTGCACAATTTTTGGTAGTTGGGACTGCGTACGCGCTGTCCCTATTTCAAAGAAAAGAAGACCGCCACAATGAGATAGACGCAGCAATTGGGTTTCATTTTATTTTACGTGGACTGGAGCGCTGTCATTTACCGAGAGCTTAATTGCCAGATATTTGTTACGCTGCCGTAGGTGGGAATGAAACCAAGCGCTCTTTATCATGTTGAGTTTTTACTTAGTTTTGCTTTTCATTTTTCTAGAGACGTTCTTTTAAGACCATGTATTTTTTTTAACACCACAGGAAATTTATTTTCGTCGATTAAGTTAACATTATACAATATCTTTCAAAATTTAT
>BGPR01011367.1:0-21454 GCA_013235015.1 Araneus ventricosus
TTAATTCATTTGGCAACAAATCAGTCAAGAACAAAACCAAAAAAAGAGAGCCTCCCTACTTTTTAAATGGAAATCTGCTTGAAATGTTCAACATATTTTTAATAAATCTTGTTATTTTTCATTGATTTTATGTAAAATTTTGTTAATTACTAATAGAACAATAAATAATAATTAATCAATACCAATAATTGCTTATATGTTATTTACTGAACAATTAGGGGAAATAATTAAAACAATTATAACTAGCTATCATGATTATTATATAAGTGAATAAACTCTTAATAATTTATTAATTAATAACAATAGTTGAGTTGATTATTGTTGTTAATTACGAACAATAAACTATATTCTTTACCCTCCTAACAATTATCATAACATTCACCTATAAATTAATAAATATTTTAATGTATTTATTATTTATCGGAGGTGCAATAATTTAACACTTGTCTTACTTTCTGTTTGTAAAAATGGAATTTTTTGATCGATTTTTTGCTCACTTCCTGATGAGATAGAGGTTTGATATTTTGTACATTTGTATATTCTCGATAATAATACACTATTTTGATTTTCTCAGAGCTTAATGGTCAGTTAATCTATCAGTTTAATTAAATTTTGCTTCCGTACCAGTGGCTCCACCTGGTCGTGAATTAGAAAAATAACTGGATCTCAAGATTCCATAAAACTTATTAAAATAAGTTGTTAATTGAAAAAAAATTGAAACTATTTTTCTAAATGTGTTCTTTTTCATATAGTAATGAGAGTATATTTTAAAAACGGTTTTATAATTTTTTTTTATATTAGAAAGCAATATTAGTTACGATGTACTTTTTATGAACGTTTTATAAAAGTTTTTTTGATTCAGTCATTAAATATAATTTACTATAAAGTTTTATGTCAGTCCAGTGGAATAAGGAGCAAAATAACTGCATTAATCTAATCGATAATCAGAAAAGTGTTGATGATCTAATAAATATTCGTCTAAAAATAAGAATGAGGCCCGTTATAAAAAATGAAACATTTTCCAGTAAAAATGTTACTCAAAATACTTTCACAAAATACATTCAAAGGTAAAGAAAATTGCATTTTTTAAAATCAACACTGTTTTCTTAGCAATAGCTAAGCTAAGAAATAGCGAACGCGAAAGATTTTATGTGTTTTTCTTCTGTGGTTATTAATCTGCAATGATTTACGTTCGTCCTGGAATCAGTTGCTGGGAATCTTCAGGAGAATACATAAAACACGGCACCAAATGGCCCTGTAAATTATCGATGGCGAGCAATGTATTGCATCTGGAATAACTGCAAGGGCAGCAACATACATCAATAGTCGAATTGCAAGCGCAATTATTGACGGAAAAAAGATATCGGCGGATGCAGAGCAACAACTTCAATATCTTTCTTCTAATTGTGTTTTTCTTTTAAACTCACGTTTATAAATTTTACTCCTTGTTTTAAAATAGGGTGCGTTTCATTTATGAGTAGAGCGACCATAATTTTTGTGGTTGAAACACTGAGATGCCATGCGGGGGGGGCTTTGAAGGGTCTCGGAGAGGTGGGTAAAAATATTATTATATGTATTCGGCAAATGTTCACTAAACAAGTATCTCGACTATCTAAGATTAACCAGGGCCTTCAAAATCGACTCGATCCGTCTTAAATCTGGTGAATGGTTATTAAATAATTACTGAAAGCTGCAGCAACAATCATTTATCTTTTCAAATGATACTTTAATACAACTCATCGTAAAAGCGCAAATTACACAACGTAAAGAAAGCTACTGCAGTAACAACAGCTCCCACAATCTTTGACTTTTGAATCATACCGGAGGAAGACTATGCAAGCTCCAAAAATATTACTTTAGTTCATTCTCCCACAGTCATCGCTTCTTCGCATCATAATATAAAATTCTAATAGCAAAAACCCTTTTCCATAACGCTAGCACAGAGTTTGTGGAAGTGGAAAACAAATTAAGACTTCAGAATGCAAAGAAGATCTCTTCTATATATAAAGTTCTTTTATAAATTATAAACACTTCGTTAATGGGGGATTAAATATTCGATCAGGGTATTTACGAAAAACTTATCAGCTTCATACTAAAATAAAATTCGATCGAAAAAATGCCTTATCTGGAGCCATTATATCTTGAAGCGCACCACTTCCAGAAACGATTCCAGGTATCGCTCTTAAGCCAGTAAAATAGGTTTAAACTTTTTAGGTCGATTTACTGGCGATTCAAAATGGCAAATCGGGAGTTATTTTAGAACAAATGAAAAAAGAAGTGGAAGTTCTACCCTGAAAAGTGGGAAGATAAGCGCCAATTTATGATATTGTATTTCCACCTCTTCTAATGTGCAGAGCAGAATTTATTGTCTAGTTCTGGCTGGAAGCCATGTAGGGAGTCGTGTTCTTTTCTTTTGTTGAGTAATGGTTAGAATTCCCTTTTTCGACTCGTTCCCTTTCATGGAGTATCGGCAGACTCGCTTTTGGAGTGAAGAAGGCAGAGAACGTTTTCTTGTTGGTCCAGATCTCCATAGCGGGAGTCCGTTTCCCCTCCAGCCGAAACTATAAAAGCTGTTTTATGACACTTTAATAAGAGGTTTGAGTGGAAAAGTTTGGAAATGCCGCCGACTCCTTTGTTCCGAGCTGTGTTGCATTTTTAATAGTCGTTCTGCAACTTGTTTCGCTTTTGCATAATAAAAACCAGTGGATGGTCTGAACAGCAATTTGTGAGCCAGAGAGATAAATTGCTCGGGAATAAATTGAAATATTTAAAGAAACGCGGGAGTTTCATTTTGCTGGAATTTGTTAGAACTGGAAATTAGTGTTTGAGTTGATTCTGATCGATGGAATAAATCTAGATGCTTCTAAGTTCCAATGTCCTATGCATTGACTATTCAAATTCTAAAAAAGATATATTTTTGGAATGCTTGCACTTGTAAAAAATAATCATTGCAATCCACGTGATGCATAAACTTGTATTTTATTAATATTGTTTTTTATTGGATTTTAAGTACATTCCTTGTTGTAAGATTATCTATTGCAATGGTTCTCATGACACGACTTCTGGAAAATATCTCTGCACAGTTTCTCCGATCATGGTATTGGGAACTCAAAGCCACCCTTCATTTAAAAGTATATACGTATGTATAACTTTGCCCATGTTATCTTGTGAACGCGATGACTACTGTCCTGCCACCAGGAGAAAAACCCTGAATAGGGTTGCCTCACGTAGACGAGTCGAAGAAAGGAGGGAAACGAATATAAAATCCACCGCAACATTTGGCAAACTAAGCGTTCTTCTTTAGGCGAGAATTCGTTTTCGACCGAAGTACAAAGCGAAATATGAGTTCCGCCGGTTCTATCTGCGCCAAACGAAATGAAGCCATTTTCTTCACCCCCAAAATGCAGTGGAATGTCCCGTTTCCATAACGACCGCCACCGGGATGTCTAATGTCTAGGGTTTTTCTCGTGGCGGTAAGACAGTAGAGTCATTTTGATTGCATTTTAGCCGGCGAGTGATATGCTGTAAGAAGGGTAAAAGTCTCGGCCGGGTTCGTAAGCTCAAAGGGGATGGGAATGGTGGTGAAGTGTTGAAATTTTCATATCCCCATAACTCCCTTACTTTTGAGAAAAGAAAAATAATTTAAATTTAGCAAATTGCCGCTTCATCATAACCAGGTAGCACAGAAATATTATATAATATTTGCAGAATGTTATACAATATTATGAACACCGAGGAACACCGAATACTGTAATAAAGTATTGCATTGTTTGTATCAGTATTTCCGAGGTACTAAATTTTCACAAATAATATAAAAACAATTTTTATTTATAAAAAATCTTCATTTTAGCTCTGGATATCACTCGATTGGAGGTTTTATTACAAAAACACCACGGGAACAATTATTCTTTAAGATGCTGGATATTATATCATACTATACATTACAATGCACATGATATTTTGATTTTTGCATTAATCAGCATTGATCAATATTTTAAGGTGAAGTTATTCTTACGTTCGACAGATGGCAGCATGATAATACCGTAACACTATATTAATCAACGTTGAATCTTATTTTGATGTGAAGTTATTCTTACGGTCTCTAGATGGCAGCATGGTAATACAATAACACTATATTAATCAGCGTTGAAAAATATTTTTAAAAATGTTCATTTGAATAATAATGTTTACATAGTCATTTTGTTTTACTGTATATAAAAGGCGGGCCGGATTCAACTAATGAAGTTAACCGTAAAACAGCTCTCACACATTGATTAAAAATTTGAGTGTTATTCTCATTGTAAAAATATACACGTGATTTTTTGTTGCAAATCTTGTATTTGATTTTCAGTCAATACTCTAATTATAAATGGCGTCTCTTAATACATTAAAAGAGGAATAAATAAATTTCAAAATTATTTTAAAACCTTTCAAACATATTATTATAATTACTTTTAAACCTTATTGCCTTAATTTATTAAATTAGCAAACTTAGATATAAAAGCTAAAATTGCTTCCTCTTTGACTTCTAACTTCATTTTGAACTCGAAATTGTAACGATAAAAGATAATTTAATTAAAAAGACTATTCGTACGAATTGTTAATGTTCATAAAATTTCGTAGAGATCTAAACTCTGTAACTAAATCTTATTATCATCATTTATGCCCTCTGACGTATGTCTGGCTGGTCAAGCGGTAAGGTTTCTGGTTCGTGTGTGGAAGGTCCCGGGTTCAAAGCTCGCTGTAAGTAGAGGTGTTCAAAAATAACCAAGTATTACCCGAACGCTCAGCACTTAGGAGTTAGTGATTAACATGTTTCCATGCTTCTAAAATGTATTTTTAAAATATTCACTATATTATTATATTATATAATATTATTCAGTATAGATCAATATTCTATAATATTATTCAGTATAGTACAATATTATTTAATATGGTATAATATTATACAGTATTATATAACATTATCTAATATTATGAAAAAAACATTGCACAGTATTGAAAAAAGTCTTACGTTTTACTCTGTTTCAAAATTGGGAAAAATATTGTACAATATTACTTTTTCGAATTTTATGATATAACACAAATGAAGTGACTCATTTAAAAAATTAATAAAAAAACTAAAAATGTTGGAACTACGGTTTTTTTAAAAATGAGAGCGCATCTCAAAAAGTTTTTTTCTGATAAGTAACATGCCATTTCGGTGGTCTAGGGGGTGGTAAGTTAATGGAAATCAAAAGTTTGTTTAGAGGCATTATCTGAGAAAATATTAAAACTGGAAGAAAAATAAAAACAAGTATTTATAGGTTAGATTAACGGCCCGTTTTGAAGCAACACGAGGGCTATTTAGGGACGGGCCTCGTAATTTTGAACCGCTGTCAGATGATGAGGACGACGCCTGAGCTGGCACCCCCTCCCCAAACTTCCGCGCCACACCAACGGGAGGGCGTTTGGCCACTGCGTATGATTTGGCGTGCAGCAGACCCCATGCACGGCGGATCTTCGGTTGAATCGGGTTTCGAACCTGAGGCCATCTAGCCCCGAGGTCGGGACCTTACCACTAGGCCACCGCGGCCTGCATGGATTTGTAGGGAATTTTACACTCTTTAATTTGTTAATTCACATGTAGTGTGAAAACTGAAAGTTTTCGTGATATTCAAGAAAAACTAAAAAAAAAAAGAAACCCAAAAAAATCGCATCGGCTTTTGCTGATCGGTGGCAATTGTGTGCGGAATTTTCTCGCTGCAACAAATTTAGAACGGCGTAACAGCCGTGTTACCTATCTGTAAAAAAAGAACTTTTTGAGATGCGCTCTTATTTCTTAAAAAAAGTAGTTCCAACATTTTTAGTTTTTTTTATTAATAATTTTTAAAATGAGTCACTTCATTTGTGTACACCCTGTATATTAAATGTTTTTAATAGCTCCAATCCCTTAGAAGTTAGGGGGTGAAAGAAAGTGATCTCCAAACTCTTAATTTCGACTGCTTTTGAACATAAGCATATGAACCTCGCTGGGAAGCTCTCATCAGTTGGATTATCTTTTACTCTTCTTTCATATTCAAAACTCCAACCGTTAGAGGTTCAAATGGAGAAAGTAAAATTTACTTTGCCTTATATTTCCGGCCAACGAAATTCTACTTTCTCCATCCGGCTTGTAGACAATATTCTTTTTTAAACAGAAATTAACGCTTACTCTTTTGGAATCATAGTTTTTAATTTAAAAAAGACAAATGCAATTAAAAAGTTATGATTGGTTTTCGTTTCTGAGCAGCAAAAAACGGGAAAGGTTTGAATTTCTTTCAAATAAATAAAGTACTCATTCGAAAAACTACCTGATCTCACGCACAAGCTCCTTATATTTATCGCGAGATAATTATCAAACGCATGGCCGGATTTACGCATTTCTACACCCTAAGCCGAAGTATATTCTGTGCCCCTTCCAAAGGAGTTAATACATAATTTTCAATTTAATATACAATAGGTTATTTTTGAAATATATAAGTATTTAATGTAATCTTTTTAATCATCGAAACGCATTAAATTCTTTATTCAAAAGTACACTGCTTATGAAATAACATTAACACTTATAAAAATACTCCATTGAATTCCTTGAAATCCTCTGAAAGATCTGCTAGAACTTTTTCTTTCGTACTTTTGTCCATGAACAGGTTTGAAGGAAAGGTCATAGAAGTGGACAGTTCTTATTAAATCTTCTTCGATGCAAGGGTCCAAGGAAGATAAAAATTGTAACGCTCTGTATATTTAATGTAACGGATTTGAATTTTTTAAAAAGATTTTAAATAACCCTCTCAAAAGATAGTGAAAAATCTGCAAATATTTGATTGTTTTTTTCTGTTGTATATGCGACCCCCTGACCACTGCGGCGTAGGCCATGGCCTAGATTGGCCCTATGGGAAATCTGGCCCTGATCAAACGCATGTGTTTTGCACATGACATTACTGCATCATTTCTAGCAAACGAGGTTAAGGAAAACCTAATGTGACAACCTTAACCGGCCTGGAACACGTAGGAAAAGAATAATTAGATTTGTTTGCTCGTATGTTCAAAGATGTAGTTGTGTTTTTAAACATTTTTTAATTATACCAGCTACAGAATTAAATATCTAATTGTCACCAGGTTCTTTTTTATCTTTCACTCTTTTAGGTTTGTGACATGATAACTTAATAGAAAATGGCAGTTTTGTTATAGGGAACCGTAAATTCAAATCATAGCATCATTATAACTATAAAATATCATTTAAAGTGTGCGAATCGCCAGTTAAACTTGTAGTGATTCAGACATCCTCAAGTACCATCTGAATTTAGATGAAGTTGCCACGATTCAAGATTAGTCATCCTTAGTAAATCAAAAGGAGATGTTCAACTAATAATTCAGACAAACCCTTTTCAAACATTTCCTTCAAAAGCTTTCCTCTTAGAACACAAAATACAGTGAAACATTGGTATAGGCCTCTTAACCTCTGCTATATACAGGGCTACTATAAAAGATTCATTCATTTTCAAATCGCTGTATATTCAAAAGTATTAAACGCGCAAATATGTATGATATATGAAAATAACCGCAAACTCATCAAGTTTTCTGCACTCTACAAATGCATTCTATGCGGGCCCCCTGAATAACACGACACTCGTCCAGGCAGTAGTCGAACTCGTTCCACACTGTAAAAAAAATCCCGTAAAATTTACGGTTTTAAACTGGCAGCTGGGTTGGTTGTGCGAAACCGTAAAAGTTACGAAGTAAATCCGTAGGCACAACGGTTTTTTACCATACAGAAACAAGTTTTTCCCGTAAAAGTTACGAAGTAAATCCATAGTCACAACGGTTTTTTACCGTATGAAATTAAGTTTTCTCCGTAAAAATTAAGTCATCGAAGTAAGTGACGTCATCGACTGAGTTGAGTTGTTTTTCTCCTTCTGTTCGAGTTGAAATGTGCTGATGTGTATTATCAATTAGGAATATTAATTAATCAAGGCTTAATTAGTAATTTCAATTAGTTTAATTAATATAATTTTTAATTGAACTTACTTGGACGATTTCGATGCAAGATGGTGACAAAACTTCTAACACCTCCGAGCCGGGGATCGAAACCGCGTTCATAGAAACAAAAGGCAGTCGCTCTAACCACTAGACCACCGGAGACTTCATAAAATAAAGTAAAAATAATCTATTTGAGTTTTAAAGTCACTATAGCTCTAGTGGCGCCACCTAGTAGTGTAAAAATCAACTATTGCCAGAACACGTGTTTTAAGGTTACGGAGATGGAACCCTATTTAAACATGAAATGAATGCAATAAAATTACATTTAAGAAAAGGGAAAGTTGTCGTACTTTCTGTAAGATAACTTTCCCTTTTCTTAAATGTACGGTAATGTACGGTATTGCTTTCCGCAATACCGTATGACGAAAAATATAATTTGCACTGACGGATTTAAACCGTTTATGGCTGGAGCGGAAAACGGTGAAAAACCGTTTTGTCAACAAAACAGCTTTAAACCGTCAAATATACGTGAAAAGTCCGAGAAAAAAACGGATATTTTTTACAGTGCACACATCTTGTAGCATCTACTGTCAATTGCCATCAATGCAGCATGGATCCGTTCTCTGAGCTTTTCGAATAGTTGTGGGGGTAGAAATACAAGGTCCTTAATGTGCTTCAAAGGAAGAAGTCACAAGGCGTTAAATCGGGTGACCTGGGGGCCAAGGGAACAAAGCCAGGTCATCCTCACCAACATGCTCAATCCAGCGATGCGGATTTTCTAGGATATTCTAACACACAAAAACTCTTTTCTTGCTTTTCTTCCATTTTGGGAGATACTGGACTCGCGCTGCCACCTGCTGCACACAATACAAACTTGATGAGTTTGTGGTTATTTTCATATATCACTTGTAATTTTGGTATCAGGAACACCCAGATGTCAATTTGATTCATGCATGTAAGAGAAAGAGTTCTGAAGTGAAAGTAGTCATTTTTATCAGTTGTTTCTTTTCAAGTTTTTACTATTTATTTTTACGTCATTCGTTCTTCATTTTCCTGAAATGAGAATCACCAAGGTTTTATGTTCCTGTGACCACTGCTTTTTCTGTACAGCCGTCTGGACAGAGATACTTTAATTCTAAGCCCCTTTTGGTATTTGTAATGTGGTATTGAAGTCGCTCTTTTGACAATAACTGTAACTGTCAACAGAAGCAGCGCCCTCTGGAGCTGTGAACTACCATTTGGGGCCAAGCCAGCGACTGATGCGTTGCTAACGGTTAACTCGACTTTTGTATGCTTTGTTTAATTTTGAAAATAAATGTGTAAACCTGTCCTGTGTAATATAAATATATATAAATAATTGTTACACTAATTGAACTGTTTACTAAACCCTCAGCGACCCCCACAACTGTCGCCCAACGTAATGAACCCTATCCAAACCCTACAGTATTAAATTGACCATGTTGATAAAACCAATTCGTATTTGGCTTCGTTTATTTACCTTTAGTGTTAGGCAATATTGAATAATTTAACCGTTATGTGGACAGAAGCGAAAGGCTTTCATTTTTCTAGATTGACTGTAACATTTTTTTTCCGTCTGTGTAGCAACCGTTTGATGCATTTTGTGAGAACCTCTTCAGAACCATTACAACCACAATCGATGACTTCATCTCGTCTCCTCTCCTGAACTGCCGTAACCATCCAGAAAATTGCATTTGTTCCAATGGACCGAACGCAGACATTTCCATCAGAAAACAAACGCGACCTCCCGTTTAATCTGCACGGAATTAAAATGCTGAAGAAAATGCGAATGAATATATAAACACATCCGCATATTAGAATGTTTATTGAGCAGAATTTTCGAAACGGGAAAATTACCTTTTTCCGGAAGGAAGAGGGGGAAGGAAATGAGAGAAAAACGATTTTCATTCGCCGCTGGCGGCAAAATGCTCATTTCGCCGAGCATTCCTCTGCCTTGAATCTATAAATATGCACATTCTTCGCGCCATCGGAATTCTGCTGCACGGCGAAAAATTTTTGAGGAAAGTGTCCTTGGCCCGCGCGTGCTGCCCATTTAATGATTCGCCGAAATCACTTTTCTCCGGGATCACGTGACTCGGTGGCACCCCTCACTGAGCGTGGCAAAATAAAGCTACTGCACCTGGCAACACCCATCGATCCTGTGTTGTAAGTATCACGAGGAGATGTCACTCACAAGAACTATGTCAAGAGCAGACACTGAGATTAGTTTTCGGTCCAGTAATTCTTTTTCAGTGTGTATCAGGCAGAACAAAAAAAAGTTACAATACCCTCGGAGGCAAAAAAGAAGCATTTCGTAATATCCTTTCATTTCCAAACAAACCTGACCGCTATTACTTGAGTATAAATGTTATTCAAGCAGAAAAATGCAAATTTAATAATATCCTTGGACTTCTTTTGCTCTTGCATGCCTGCTGTTTCAGAGATTCAGCTTCGAGGTCAGACGGCTGAAGGTTCGATGCCTGCTCAAAAACTGCCTTCGATTTCATGTTGGACCTAAATTTCAATGGAAGAGTACCAACTCGGGTGCTGTCCTCATCATGTTACTAAAGGTTAAAAAGTACATGATCCGGCTCCAACAGCCTTCAAAAAGCAATGTCAATCTAACACAAGGTACACAACATTTTCCTTCGCGCACCTCTTGAATAATCTTTTTATTTTCGTGTCCACCCCCTAACCTCAACCATTCGTCTATGCAAAGAAGTTTATATCAACAATGTTAAGGGCTTAGGTAAGCTTAAGAGTCAAAGATCTGAATTAATAACATTTGCAGGGCATTTTTGATTTTTCATTTTCTTCCATTTTTACAATAGTATTAGTTCAACGCCAAAACAAATGAAACCAGTATCGTAATAATTTCTCATTAACTTATAAGGACATCTAAAAATTACACTTCGTAATAATCAACTATTCAAGTGGTATAGTTATTAAACTGCTAGCATTCACTTGGGGAAACAATATACTGCAACTTTTTTAATCCCTTATGTTTTCTTGTTTCCGCCATACTTCGATTTCGGGTACCCCTAATAGTCCTTAACGTACCCCCAGGGGTACGCGTACCGAAGTTTGGGAACCATTGATCTAACATATAAATCAAATTACTAATTCCAAGTTAATATTCACATATTCTTTTGTTCTGGAATATTGCTACATACAAAAAGTTCCGAAACTTTTAAAATATTTTCCAAACGTAAATCAATCATCCATGCCATCTCCCGCAAAACAAGAGAAAAATATTATGTAACCGACTAGTCAGAACAGGTTTCAACCAGTTCAAACAAATTCAGCACTTAGTTCGCGATTACAGGCATTTAAAGCTTCCTGTATCATGTCATGGCCCGTTGGTGCTCCGTCACGAAAAGGCACCGGCTCACAGGTCCCTCCTGATGTCAATTTACCTGTAAAAATATCGAATTCTTGTGTTTTCTCAACCATCTTAATCCCCTGATCTCGCACCATGCGACTTTTTCCTCGGATAAAGAATTTAGTTAAAGGGCAACGATTCTCAGTATTCGAAAAGGTGCACCGAAAAAGTCACTGGAGGAAGTGGCAAAAGGCGGTTTGTAAACTGTATTTGGCATCTTTGTAAGATCCATGGCAAAAATACATAGTTTCAGAGGATGGTAACTTCGAATGAAACACCAAATAAATAGGTTCTACCTGTATTCAATCTTCGATAATAAAATAAGTTCCCGAACTTCTTGAGTATTTGGTATGAGTTTGAGTATAAATAAAAGGAAAGTCCACGATTCTTGTACCATAGTCTTAACTTCGTCATCGGATAATTGCAAGTTCAGTCTTGTCAAAAAATCCTCAGTTCGTGACCTGATGCCCTGGTACTAATTCAAGTGCCTTAAATTTCTTCGCATTATCATAAGAATCGGTTAGAATCTGAGTGGTTACCTCATCACAAAAATCTGAGGAATCAAACTTTCTTTCGCTGATGAAGTGTAGAATTCCTGAGATTGTGTTGTCATTTCAAGCGTCGTTCTCATCATTTGTCCTCGATCCAGCACCATCAGCCCATGCATAGCATCTAAAAGCCATGAATTCAATAACAATAAAAGAAGGCGAATTTTTTAAGTTTACTTAAAGAAAATACTCCTCCATCATGACTTCTTTACTTTACCATCGACTGAATTTAATTCATGAGGGCCAAACTAATCCAAGAAGGCACTAGACTGGCTGATGGCTCATATCTATACTTACTTATTTGTTGGACACAAAAGTGACTTTCAATTAACTTCTTGGCCTCTTTCCTCAATTCCTTAAGTGCGTTAACAAAAAGATGTATAATGTACAAATGAGCAACACAAAAACACGCGATCATGAACGTTTTATTCTGTGAAAAAAGCATGAGAATGAAAAATGCTCTAATATGACTTTTAAATGCCATCTTTTCATTTTTCCTAACAGATATATCGCGTGGTTGCTAAAATTTCAATGTATGTTAAAGTTTTACCATTAAACGCCCTCTAGTGGCAACATTTATAACACTTTTTGACGAAATGTCTTTCCTATCCCTTCACTTAGATGCATTTCAAATATCATAATTTTCAGATGATCATGGCTAAAGGCAGCTCTGAATATGCGAAGTTTAATTATTTGCATCTTGTACATAAAACGTCCCATTCTTCTCTGTATTTCATCTTTAAGAAACCAATAATTTTAATTTATTTAAGGTATTTGAAAATTTATTTTACTGAAGATGAATGAAAATAAAAAAAAGTGACATTAAAATCTTTTACTTTAGGTTGAGGCAAAAATAGTTTCACCGTAATTTTAACGCTTATGGCAAGAATATGTCACATAAAAACGGATTTAGGAAATATATGACTTACTGAAGTGAACTAGAGAATGAAGAATATTTTAGATGGCGCTGGTGAACTGGTGTTTTTTTAACTATTTGCTTTTGCTTTACTGCATATAATTTCATACTCTACTCTTAGATTCATCTTTCAAGCTATAAGTTAGCGATTCTTTTTTTCCCCTGTACTTAGAGTGAAACTTTCGCCATCGTCACTAACATTGATATGATATTCAAAATCTGAAGATATTTCTTCAAAGAACTACTTCAATCGCTTCAATTTCGCCTTCAGGTAGCAAAGTGAGAGATTCTAGTATAACACTATGAGTTCTTCGCCTTTCTACGGAAGAAATTTGGTTCCTTTTAAGTTTGCATTTTGCATTTTTTAAGTTTGCATTCTTGTAAATATTTCTCGAACGTTTTCCTCGTTAGCATCATAAAACGGTTACTTTTGAAGAATGAGAACTTTATTCATGCTAAATTATAACACTCGTATTAATTAAATATATTTCATGAAATAAGCAATCATCAAATATTCCTAGGGGTGGGATACTTGATCCAAGGATTAGAGATACTGATCCAAGGGTAGGAATAGTTGACCTCATTATAGGAAAGCTATGGTTAAATAATTCAATATAGCCCCTAGGGTAATATAGTTAAAATACAAAGAAGGCTGGCTAATCACGTAAAATCTCAAGCTATATTTGTTTTCTGTGGAGGCAAAATAATAAAAATCTGATATAATATTTCGGAACAGTCAAAATCAAATTCTAATGTCTGTAAGCTGCTTTCTCAGCTACTTCTTTGTAAACTGGTATCTTTTTGCTGTTTCTTATAGCTTTCTTTTATTTCTCCTTGATGCTTGCCTATTCTTGTGGAACAAATAAAGTTCTTGCTGCTTTCAGTTTCTTCCCTTCTAGCGGTGGTTTTTTTTTTTTTTGCTATTCCAATTTGATTTCTGTTTGTTGTGCCGATAACAATTATTAGGAACAGAAAAGTCAGTGTCTGTTATGTCTTTCCTGTTTGACGAAACCCTGTTAAAGGATTTTCGCTTCCCTGCTTTTCGATAAGACGTGATATCTTCAGAAGGAACAGAAAAGACTTTAGAAGTTTGAGGACCTTGGGTATTTGATGCTCATTTCCTTCTACACCAACTGAAGTAGTCACTACTTCGCCATTTATATGTTGTCTCTCTTCATCATTGGGTTTGTTAAATGATTTACTGATGAGCATATGCAGTGAGTGTTCCCTGAAGTTATTATCATCAAATGTCCATATCCCTGTAGTCTTAAAGCCACTTGTTACATTGTTCTGACAGAAATCTTTTAGAAAGGCTTTTCGAACCAGCTCTGCAGTTTTATAAATTGTAAGAGACACCCAGGTTTCTCAGATGTCATGTCTCATACATCCTCAGGTAGGATTCATTAATACAGCGTAGTCGAATGTTTAGCAAACCAAATGTAAAGGTTTCCACTTTGGATCGATGCGGTGGTCAATAGGCTAACTTGGTTATCATTATGATCTATGGTACTAGGGCCAGAATTTACTTTAAGTTATTCTAGTTACTGCAACAAAGAGTGTCGTAAACGTAATTGTAGTTTTTAATCCTTTTTATTCAGACGCACAACATTGAGTGTATATGAACAAAAGCACAATTATCTACAAGGAAACAGAATATTTACATTCAAAGGCATAGCAAAATGGTTCGTAGTTGGTATTCCATTTTAAACATTAAACTAAACAAAAACTAGTTGCCAAACGATAAAACATGATGAAATAAAATAAAACAGGAAGTGCATAATATAACGGCAGTGGCAACAAAGAGAGTAACTACTGCATCTCATTAGGCAAGGTAACTTGGAAAGTACAAACCACTGTTGACAGGTATGCATGTGCAAACTGGCTCGCGCAGGTGTGAGGAAGCATCGCACAACACTGAAGGAGCTAACTCATGATAACAATTATAACTTTACTAAACTTAACAAGATAGAAGTAAAAGTAAAGTAAATGATAATTGAAATAACATGTCGACAACAGGAACATAAAGCAAAGCAAGAGCATGAGAGAGAGCTGACAGATGATGCTTGTGCCTTTATAGCACTAAGCTCTACACTACGCATGAGCAAGGTAGACATCACACGTAGGACGAAGCTGTTGCCGCAAAGGTTTCAAACTGAAGAAAGGCATAAAAATTCCACGAAGCTTTGTGCACTAATGTAGATTAGATTGATGGAAGAATCTTGGTTTTCTAGGAAGATGTTAACAGTTTCAAGTTTCCGTAGAGATTCAGATGTACGTGAAACATCTCTGTACTTTAAACGTATCATAGTTAACACTTTATGTTGTGTTGTGAAAGAAAGATCACAGAAATATGTGAGAATTTATCTAGTTGATCATATTCCCTTGTGCCTTCAATGTATCAGCGTAAACGAGTCTTTAAAGTGATGGTAATTTCATATAAATGTTCTTTCGGACGCATAGCGGCGTTTCAAAATAACAAGATTTGATTCTTTTTTGGAACTTTTCCTGAAGTTTTAAAACTAAATGTAGATGTAGCCCAACCAATATTCGTTTAATAATGTTACTAGAAGTATTTCATTATAAATAATTCCATTCTTTCTAATCATGATTACTCTAAGATTCTCTTATTTTATATTTATTTTATTTTTCTTTCAAATGGAACTACTTTACAAGTATTGAATAAAAGCAAAATGCTATTTATATATCTGGTCGTCTGTTTTGTCTTCGTCTGGCTTGATTGCATCAGCTGTTGCATTCTGTGCGTAACGATTTTTACATCACTCAATTCACAGGAAGAATTCCAGCCTAAAAACATCATCTTCTTAATAATGGCGAAACTTAACATTCTGCTTTTAAATTAATTTCTAAAGAAGGCTTTTTTATCATAATGTTAACGGTGGTAAAAACAAAGAAATAATTATATTGCTTTGAATTACATTACAACAATAAAAAAGCAGTGTTACAAATTGTGTTTAAAATTAAGTTAAAATTAGAGAAAAAAAATCTACGGTTATAAAATTTGTATCACTGTAAGGCTAATTTTTTGAATTTTAAAACAGTGTAAAAATGATTTTTGTGCTAAGTGCGTGCAAAATTTGGTAGCCTCTAGTCGAACGATCTTCGCCGTAGAGCAGAGGTTCCCAACTTGTGGTACGCGTATCCCTGGGGTACGAGAAATCAGAATTGTTAATGGGGGAAACAAGAAAACATAAGGGATTATAAAAGTTAGAGAATTTTTTTCTCAAAGTAAATACTTGCTATTTAATAACTATAGCACTTGAATAGATCATTCTTACGAAGTGTCATTTTTAGCTAACCTTATAAGTCAAATCGAAATAATTGCATACTGGTTTCATTTATTTTGACGCTGAACTAATACGATTGCAAAAGATGAATAAAATGTAAAATCAAAAATAAGTTCTGCAAATGTTATTAATTCGAGTCATTTCACTTTTAGGCTCACTTAAGCTAACCTTAACATTATTGATAAAAATTTCTTTTCGTAAACGGATGCTTGGGGGGGGGGGGGGTGGGTTTTTTCGTTGGGGGACTCGAAAACAAAAAAAATAATCAAGGGGTAGGCGAGGCAAAAATGGTTGGGAACCCCTTCTGTAGAGCAGAGGTTCCCAACCTGTGGTATGCGTACCCCTGGCGGTACGTGAAGGACCATTTGAGGGTACGCCAAATCAAAGTTGTTAATGGCGGAAAAAAGAAGTCATAAAGGATTAAAAAAAGAGAGTTTTGTTTCTCCAAGTGAATACTTGCTATTTAATAACTATACCAATTGAATAGTTGATTATTACGAAGTGTAATTTTTAGCCAT
The DNA here is from genome assembly GCA_013235015.1 of Araneus ventricosus. Classification (NCBI taxonomy): domain Eukaryota; kingdom Metazoa; phylum Arthropoda; class Arachnida; order Araneae; family Araneidae; genus Araneus; species Araneus ventricosus. Next base: position 16,686 of record BGPR01011367.1, read on the forward strand.
CCTCATAAGTTAAAACGAAATAGTAACAATACTGGTTTCTTTTTCTTTGGCGTTGAAGTAATACTGTTGTAAAAATGGAATAAAATGTAAAATCAAAAATAAGTTCTGCAAATGTTACTAATTCGAGTCATTTGACTCCTAAGCTAACCTTAGCATTACTGATAACTTCTTTGCATAGATGGATTGTTGTGTGTGTGGGGGGGAGTTGGATACGATTGAAGGGGGTACGCGAAAACAAAAAGAATAATCAAGGGATACGCGAGGGAGAGAAAGTTGGGAATCCCTGCTGTAGAATGCATTCTGTATGCTTTACGCATCACGTTGCATTCTGTTTCTATGATTCTTGCATCACGCAATTTACAGTAAGTATGGCAACCTAAAAGCATTATCATTTTTGAAAAAATTTAATTTTTCAGTTGATAGGCAAACTAGAGAGAGAGATAGAGAGAATACTTCTCATTTTCGTGGATAAACCTTAACGACATTCTAATGACGTTAGTTAACTTATAAAAAGAACCCTAATGCGTTGAACTTTGTTATTAAAACAATCTCGTATTCTCGGGCCTTCTTTCCGAGATAAAACTGAAATCTTTTCGTGCATGGCAAGATTCCCGACTCGATAAAATCTAAACTGAAACGAGTGCACATCGCAGACGCGATATGTATAAATGAAGACACAGAAGAAGCTGAAGTGAGTTATGCAGCTTGGAAAAATAATTTAGTCTAGCAGCCCCGGAATCCATTCCGAGACGGCGAGGTCAGAAAGGCTAAAAGGAAAGAAAGATAAGGGAAAAAACCCGTTTTCTTATCAAAGTCGGGGCCAAAAAGGGGATCCAAAAGTTATCTCTCGAAAGAGACACAATCAGCCCTATTGATCTGTCCGTCTTTGATGATATCGATTGTGTGTTGTCGAATTAATGTCGTGCTGAAGCTACGGGACACGAATCATTTGCGACGATCGACTGTTGTTCCCTGAGGACAAACCGGAAGACGTTTCACTGCAAACATTTGTGTTCCGCCTATCATTTCGCACTACAGATCTTTAACCCTGGTAAAGTTTTTCTTGCAGTTGCTATTCTAAATGGGAGAGTCATTTCTATCATCTAAAAAGCAACATATCAACGTGCTTGCTACTCTAAATGGGAGAGTCATTTCTATCATCTAAAAAACATCATATCAACGTGCTTGCTATTCTAAATGGGAGAGTCATTTCTATCATCTAAAAAACATCATATAAACGCGCTTGCTATTCTAAATGGTAGAGTCATTTCTATCATCTAAAAAACATCATATCAATGTGCGTTATTTGGTACGGTGCATTTCTCAATTCTGTGTCATGTCCGGCCGTTTGCATGCAGAGACAATAACTCAAAAAAGAAGCAAGTTATATGGATGAAATTTAGAAAGTGCAATCAGCAGAAGTTTAGATTTGTGTCTCATTTGACGGTCAGTCTATCTGTGTATATGTGAACGCCGTAACTCAAAAACACAACAATCTAGATAGAGGAATGCTAGTATATAATATTTGCATCAAATTGCTTATCTATATCTAACTTTGGACTGGATCCGTCAATGGGTAGACTGTCTATCTGTTCGTGTGTATGTGAACACCATTACCCAAAACCGAAATGAGGTAGCTAAATGAAATTTGGTGTGTAGTCTTTACACCAGTGACGGCTCGTCCATTAGGACTGCAGAGCTGCAGTCCCCCCTGAAATTATTTTAAAAGATTGCATTTCCGTTTTTATTCTGATTGGCTTATTTTTCCATTTTGAGAATTCAGTGATCAACGAAAATTCCAAAAAAGTAATAAAAAATGTAAAAAGAAGACGGAAAAATCAATCAAGAACTAAGAGAGAGACAGACCAGAGCTGCATCAAGTTTTACCCCTCCTACGGATCCGATATTAACGCGAAGAGCGTCGCGAAGCGGGAGAAAAGCAACCCTTTCTCCGCTTGAAATTGCATTCATTTGAGATGCATTTTTCCAGCTCTTATTTGGCTCGACTTCCTCATTTGGCTCCTTTTTCTCAGTAGTTCAGTCGTTAAGTCGTTTTTTTAAATCCAATTCTGGAGGGGTTGTAATTTTTTTCTGCTTTATGTTTTTTCGGGTGCCGATTACGATTTTGAGGTTTGCCGACTTTAATTTTTTGCTGGAATTTTAGTTATAGCCAAAAAAACATTAAAAATATTCTCCAGTTTTTTGCTTATAGCTCAAAAACTATCAATTCTTAGTATACCATCATTATATACCAAAGTAATCAGCACAAAATTTCCTACAACTTAAGTCTATAATATATATATATATATATATATATAGCTGACGAGCCGCCACTGCTTTACACCATAATCGTAGATCTACTCTACTCGTGGTCCAATAGCTTATCCCTAAACCGTTAGGCATATACTTCCAGCTGTAAAAATGTTTCTAATGACGTATAGAATTATATTTTATGCTTTTTAAAACTTAAATGTAATGCTGAAAAAATTAAGGTCTGAATTTTTACACAGTCCCCTGTCTTATTAGGCGTATTTAGTAAAACATTCTTGGCACACTAATATTAAAATAAAAAAATGTCCAATCTTTAGCGACTAAGACTAGCCGAGTTATAAAACTTTGAATATCACTATTTTAGACCATTTCATAGCCGTCTCGAGGAAAATCCTCCAGCCAGCGTGCAGAACTTGCTGGAAGCGTCCGCTGATTGGTGCAAAACTATGAAATTTAAAGCTCCATAGCTCGGTCAGTTTTAGTCGCAAAAGATTGGAACTTTTTCTGTTTGAAATATTAGTGTGTCAAGAATGTTTTACTAAATATGCCTAATAGGACTAGGGAACTGTATAAAATTTTTAGGCTTTGTAATTCGGCAATACATTTATTGACTCAAATAACAGAAAATATAATTCTTTACCTCATTTAAAGAATTTTCCAGTTACAAGTATACACCTATCTCTAACGGTTCAGAAGCTAGCTATTAGGCCACGTTTGGAGTGAGCAGAACATCCTATGTATCAAATGTGTATCCATTTGATCAAAAATGGGTCCAAAACGCATACTCTGTTCTCTTCTCCCGCTACTTTAATTTTAACACTGCAAAATTTTATTGAAGTTAGGTTATAATAACGTCCCGTTTTGAAGCAACACGAGGGCTATTTAGGGACGGATCGCGTAATTTTGAACCGCGGTCAGATGACGAGGGCGACACCTGAGCTGGCGCCACACCAACGGGAGGACGTTTGGCCACTGCGTATGATTTAGCGTGCAACAGGCCCCATACACGGCTGATCTTCAGTGGAATCGCGTGTGGTAAGGTCTCGGCCTGCGACCCTCCGGTCCCGAAGTCGAGACCTTACCACTAGGCCACCGCGGCCTAAATTTTATTGAAAGGTTTCAACTACACGGAGAGGTCTTGAAGGACATTTTATCCCTAACTAACTACAGTAACGAGCAATACTTAAAAACGAACTTAATTGAGAAGCGGACTACCATTAAATTTGAGTAAGAAGCTGCTAAGAAATGATTGACACAATGGGCATCCAGTTTAATTTTTTTAAAAAAGGAGATTCATATGCACATAACAGAAAGAAGCCATTTCCACTATCAACTGCTGGAGATAACAATGTAAGCGAATGTAGGAGAGAATGCAGGAGTGCGTTTTGATTTTTGATCACGTGGCCTTAGACAGAGACAACTTTTCCACCATCTCCCACGTGCAAAGTATAGTCGTGTGTGAAGGTCGGCACATGGTTTGTGAATCTAATTAAAATGTTTTGCTTATGTGCCGTTCCTATGTCATTATTGGTCGTTTCTACATTTATTTATTTATTTTATTATTTATTATTATTTTTTTTATTATTTATTTATTATTAATTATTTATTATTATTTATTTATTTTATTATTATTTATTTTTTCTATGTCTTACGCCCGGGTTACCGTTTTAAAGCCATTCAAATTTTTTCGCTCCGTTGATCAATCAGCACTACATTAATGTGAGTATTGTCATGTGAATTGTTTATAATTTTGTCGTTGTGAGCGTAACCGTGAGAGCTAAGTTTTTATCTATCAAGGTATAAGAGTAGTGAAATATATTTGGATTACAGTCTGTCTAACTGACATAGGGGAAGGTCGGGTAGTATCGGACACCTAAGCTTCACCTATATTGGTAAGACTTAAGAACAATGTGCGGTTTCTCGCCAAACTGGGAAATTGCGCCAACCATCCAAAAAGTCGCCAAATATCCGCCATCTGGAATGGTTTCAAGATGGCGGCGATTCTAATGACAGCCTTAGCAAAAAATGTAAATAGTAAATAAAATTGGAAATAGTACATATATATATAGATATATAATTGCAAATACTACATAAAATTTTATGAAATTTAACATGAATTTTCTGAAATTCTGGCACAAATTAGAAATTCTGGCAAAGTTTTAGGGTTGCCAACAAAATTAAGAAGGTTACCACATTTGACTAGAAATCAATTTGGCGAGGGGAAAAAATTCAACTTGGCGGACCGCACCTTGTTCTTAAGTCGAGCCGCACATTTTAACACACGTTTTTCTAAGATAAAAATATCAATCGTTTTTTCACACTTTTTATAGTCATTACATTTTTATCAATTTTATTTGTGGCGGTTTGTATCGGACATGAAAAATATATGCAAGAAGAGAATTACTTTTGGTTTCACAGACAACTTTTTATTATTAGGCATATTTATTTTTAAGAAATTTATAAAAGTACAAATTACAGATCTTAAAACTAGGTTAATA
>BGPR01011367.1:26454-48943 GCA_013235015.1 Araneus ventricosus
GGTCGAGTTAAAATAGGGCCTCGTCTCGTTCGGTCGATTAGAGTTCTTTTGAAACGTTTAGGAAGGTTAGTTTTGTTAAATTACCGGTCCGGTTTGAAATTACACGAGGACCGTTTGGGGACCAATCTCGTGGATCTGAACCACGTTCAGAAAACTAGTATGGCGGCTGGAGTGGCACACACCTCTCAACAAACTTCCAAGCCACACCAACTGGAGACTGCTTGATACTTGTACCAGGTTCGCGTACATGGTGGATCTTGAGTGAAATCGGTTCTGGACTCTCAAACCCTCCCGAAGACTCGGCCATCAAATCACCGCGAGTCAGAACGTTCAGCGAAATCTCAATGCTAGCACTTAAATCAGAGATATGGAAGACTGTAAGAAATCCAAGTTTCTAATTTCTCGTATGGATTAGTTTTCTGCTTTGTTTATTTGGGGTAATGTAGATTTTCCGCTATAGGGACCGACTTCCGTTGTATGCTTCGTCAATAGGAATCTTCAAAATTTCAACTCTCTGTGATGTTATGGCTTAAGGATACTTTGAAAATATTAAATTTGATGTTCCTATTGTTGCAGCTCTCAATGTTTATTTAAAATAAAAGCCTCATTTTGGGAAAGACTGCCATAATTGTTCTTTGTCGCTCTTTTTTGGCGACTTCTAAGGCTGGTTTGGCGGTTAAGTTTTTAACCAAACGATTCAGATAATCAGTGGCGGTTAAATTTTTAACCAAACGATTTAGCTAATTACAATCGTTCCATTTGGAATTCGGCTGTTTTAAATAAAAAGAATTAATCGAACTAAAATAACACAGAATTAAATGCATTGTGTACTAAAGAAAAACCTGCTTTGAACTTGGCTCTTGATACAGTATCCAAACAGATTTGGCGATGGCTTAAATCGAAGGGTTACCGGAAAACGGTCTGTGAATCCTAAATGTACAAAATAGGTAACTCGTAGATACAAAGAGAAAGTACGGTATTCGTTCAAAAAATTTACTTCAAGCTTTTTATGAATCTCTGTACTTTAGACCTTCCTGAGTCAAAAAAATCTATGTCTGTCTGTCTGAAAACATAATCATTCAAAAGTAGAACAGCTGGACGGATGAAAATCTGTCAACGGGAAGTCCCTCTGTGCGTATACATGGGAACTCGATGAATGTATTTACTCAAAGAGCTAAATAGAAGAAATTTGGAGTATGCTTTTATTACTAGAACTGTAAATTTGTGTCAAATTTTGCACCAAATCTGTCAAAAGGTTGGTTATTTGTATAACTGTTTATTCGTATATGAACGGGATGAAACGTAACCAGCTCGATTCTGCAGCAACGTTCTGCAGCTGACAAAGCCACGTCATTGGTAAAAGTGTTTCATGTTGAAAACGCACTTAGTCACATTTCGTTGCAAAACATACTTTCCTGTCACCCTCTTCAAGATTCTATGGGCTTTATTCAGTTTCTTTTGAATGTAATGAACCCTTTTGGAGCGTGAATTGTCTGATGCGCGTGTCTCTCTTTTGCAGGCGAGCGAGCTCAAGATGACTTCGGAGGATACGGAGCTCCGAAATGTGGACCTCCAGTTCCCGCTCATACGGGGCATGTCCAGAAGCGATCCCAGCTGCACACAGGTAGGTGCCCTCTCTCTCGTTTTCTGGCTGTCTGTTCATAACTTACACGTAGGCGGCCCAGGGTAAGCTGATTGGAATCTGAGAAAATGCATGCAATCTTCAGAGTTCAGAGTCACTTAACTGACGGTGTTTCTTGTGGGTCTAAATACTTGATACTGATAATACAGGGTTATTCAAGACAGTTGAACATATTACGGATGGCTGTGACTTCCTTGTAAAGTACGATAGGAAAAAGAAATTTCTACACAGTACCGAAAACAGTTCAAAAACTTGTTTGAGTATGCAATAATTGCTTAATGTGATTGTCCTTGGTCACACAGACAACATCCATGCGGTTGTCCATTTCATTACCATGTGAAGCATTCCCTATGCGTTCCTTCAGTTCATTCACTTTCGCACGCAAAGGAGGCGTTCATACAGAAGCTGCGACACATTCCAATGAAATGATGACCCAAAAAGTAATCTCAGAAGATTTAGACAGCCACGTACAGATCATGCATGTGGCTATCAAAGGCGTCATCAATGGCTGGGAACAGGCTTCACAGTGTGTGGAATGAAATGGATTACAGTGTGTGACAAAGAGAAGTCACAAAGGGCAGTTACTACGTACCCAAACAAAACTTTAGGCTTAGGTCCGGGGTAGTGATCAAATTTTTCTGCCTGTCATCGTTTAAACCTAAGTTATAGCTATTTGTAATAGGTACGATTGTTTTGAATAATCCTGTATGTCTTTCCTTCAATATGAGTCAACTTCTAACTGGGAGCAGTATACTGCAATCGGGACCCAACCTCCGTTTTATGGATTTCGGATTCATTAAAGTAAACAATACATTATTTCGTGTAGTTTACCAAGCAAAGCTGGACCAAATGCAATCCGTTGTACAATAGGCTACTTATTACGCAATAAGTCATTTTGAGACAAGGCAGTGATAGGAATTTTTTCTGTAATATTTTCCGAAAACAGCTGTACCTCGAAATGTGAATTTTGGAATTGATTCTTGAATGCATTTAGAAAATTTCTTGCCAATCTTTCATTTCATTGGTATTTAGCTTAAAATTATGGAGGTAACTGAAAAACTGAAGATGTAGATCATTTTTTGCCGAAAATATTCGACTTAATTTTTGTATTATCAGTGGATAAATAATATTTTGCAGTTTATGTCTGTTCTTAAACGCAGGTGTATCAGAAAGTTTTCGGACTATCTCAGTAGAGTACCAAAAAAGGCAGCACTGGTTATACTGGCAGCGATAAACCAAATGACGTTATTGTGTTAATACCAGAAGATTGCAAAAATAATATTCTCGTGTTGATAAATCAAACAAATCCTGATGATAGCGCTGCGATGTCGCTCGGAATACCGTCTTATAAAAATTGCCAGTCACTATCGCCGAAACACTGTGCTGATATTTGTTAGTATATTAACAGAGTTAGCCCTGGAACATTTAGATGCATCGACATAACCAAAGTTTGCACACAAAGATCACAAAATATTCACTGTCTTGGTGCTATTACAGCAATTTTACAATCCTTCCTTATTTAGATAGTAATTTAATACCGTTGTAAGCACAACTTCTGTAGTACCATTTGTTGGATATCTACAGAAGTTGGACCCCACTCCGAGACATTTTAATACACCTATGTATATAGATTTCTATTTTCTACCCCTCCCCTCCAGTGGAATAGGGGAAAGTGGGGTAAAACTGGGTAGCTAAGGTTCGAAGTTCTGTTGGAGCTGAAATATTAGACATATACCTTGTCAAATTTTATTAAAATTTTCATTGTTTATTGGAGTACAATATATCTTTCCAGAAAAGTCACAGTTTCATTAATTTTTTTCAATGATTTTTTAAACTACCCGGAGTGGGGTAAAGCCGGGTACACACGTTAACATTATGGGGAATTAGGAAAACTCTATTTTCAGTGGAAAAGTTGGAATCATTTTTATTTTATATGACAATTTAAGAATATGAGTTATAAAAATTCACATATAAAGCAGTTGCCTCTTCCTTCGCGCCACTGGAACTTTCGTGGGCACATCCAAAGACAGTTTTTGCATTGTATTAACCTTTCTTCTTTATTTAAATTAGAAAATATATCATCAAAATATAAACAATCAACGCCTGATGTGTTTTTGTCGTCTTAATCGGAGGAATCATCAATACTGACTGTCCCGGTCTTACGCCACTTGGAGTACCCGGTTTTACTCCGAGTGCAGAGGTTATAAAAAACGATATAGAACTACACAATTATTGGAGTAAATCCTTATTGTTTGATCGGGTATGAATCTTTAGTAAACGTATAATAAGCTGGACTAAATATAGTTTTCATAACTGTAATGATTTTTAAGTAAGGACAGTTTAAAATAAAACGAACATTAGAGAGTTGACGTCTTAAAACAAATAAATCTTCGCACATGCAGTGCATTCAACAGCTACAACACGCCACTATGACTGTTCCTTTCTCTTGTCTAGTAAAGTGTAATTCAGTATCTATCTGCTAGATAGGAAAAATAATATCTCCAGAATTAAAGGCACCCGGTTTTACCCCATTCACCCCTATTTAAAAATTAACAAAACTCTTTCTTACCTTAATCTCAACAGATGTTTTTTTCAACCTCAAGTTTTGATAAAGTTTTTATATTACTGAAAACAGATTCGGACAATACCTAAGTGTATTTTGCGAACTTCCTAAAATAATTTTTTATAACTTGTAATTTATTTGTCCATACACATTGTGACCGATTGTACTAAGATTTTTTGATTTTTTATGCTCTGTTTCACAGGAAGACAGAATAATGACAGACACAGGCACAATGGTAGTAGCCGTCCATGGTGATAAGAACAAGCCAGCTATATTCACCTACCATGACATTGGCCTCAACCGTGAGTCTTCACAAACTTTCACTTCATTTTTTTTCTAACTTTCTTGTGCATGAAATCTGCCTCTGGAATTAGAACTGTTTCATGCACAATTTGCTTGTCTCGAAAAATAAATTTGACGCAGAAGGTCTCACATAGTTTTTCCGATTCCTTTGCTGTCGCCTTGGTAACCAGGCTTTTGTTCGATAGCTTCGAACTCACGCATTATGAATATAAAGGCCAAAGAGCTTGATTTTTGAGGTCAAACATTCGTGCGATTTTCGTCCTTCTTTTCATTCTGTAGAGAATGTTGTAAAACTATATTCTGTGTTAACTCTTCTTCTAAATCGAACTTATTAAAACTCTGTGCGGCCCATCGCTCTGTTTTTGTGTACATTTTTATGTTATTTTATTATTGTATTAATTTGTTTTTCAACTTTTTCCTTTCATTTTTTTGTGTTTTTGAATGTATTTTTTACTCTTCGTATAGTTTTCTCATTGCATTTAGTTTTTATTATTGTCCAGTTATTTCATGTATAACTGTGTAATTTTGTTTTTTTTTCAAAGTTTTATTTTACTCTGTGTTACCAAAATATTTTTATAATGTATAGCACAATAGCAATCCTTCCTAATGCTCCTATAAACACTTGTAAACTTTTTTCCTTTTTAATTAGGCAGCGGTGTAGAGAATTGTCAAGTTTTAAGAGAGGTCACCCCCTCGGGTGTTGTGATTTTTCTTCCACTTCATGACCACGACACTGCTTAAATAACCTTAAGGTTATAGTTGCAGGGGCATGGAGTGGTGTTATGTTATGTCTTCGTAAAAAAAGAAAAAGAGACATGTTCATTTTCTCTTATTCCTTAGAATTTGAAATAATTGTATGGAACAGTGTATAAATGAAAATGATTTTAAATGTTTAATTGTTTTGTTTTCTCTACGACAGCTTTTATTTTGGAAATGTGTTGTCGTTTATATTCGATAAAGAGTCCATCAAAAACTTGAGATGTTTATGGATTCCATGTGTTTTTTGTATACAATTATAATACCTATAAATAACTTAATTTTGGTTTATATATTGAACAACGTATGACAATTTTAGCTTATAAATTACAAAACACAGTAATTCGCTACGTATATAGCACACGAGCAAAAATTTAATATGCAGTGGCGTAGCATGAGTAAATGGTGTCCCGGGCAAAGAATCACTTTTTCACCCTCCACGCGACCATATTGTGTGGTCACTGATTAATAGATTTAATTTAAGTTAAAACAGTAAACTTATTAAGCTGAAATATTATTTTCGTAAATATCTTTTCGAATCCTTACATGAGAAGACAAATAACCAAATTACCAAAAGTTGCAATTATTAACATGTCGCGTAGCAAGGATTAATATCACCATGAGCAAAAGTTTCTTACTCGCCCCACTGTCATGTTTGGCCTAAACCAGATGATGTGCTTCGTGCTCGAGGTCGGGGGGTGGTTCTGTATCTTCTGTCATGTTTAACCTTACAAAGTAAAGTAAATTTATTAACGTTTTGTTTTCTTTCCCCAATCGATGCCCCGAGCATCTATATCCCCCTTTGCCGTCCCCCGTCGCTACGCCACTGTTATTATGTATTTCATGTCTCTGGACGCTGCTTCTTTATATCTCTCCACTCCATGCTCATCAAACTGGTAAGACAACCCTAGAGGTCAGGGGCGTGGGGTGGCGTTAATGTTAATGCTTCTTTATATCCGTTTTCCGTCCCCAAATTTTGCCGCGTAAATGATTCAATAAGAGTAACAGATCGAAGCTTAAAATGCAACACCACCTATCTCAATTTTCGAAATTTTGCAAAGGACGGGGGGGAAATGAATTTTTCGCAACCATTAACGAAAATTCCAGATTTTTTTCCACTGCTGAGAACAAGAAACTGTATGTACATACTGGAAGTGAAAAAGGTCATAGAAATTCGTTATTTGTTGTGAAAAATACAAGTTTTTCTCCCTCTTGCAAAATTTCAAAAATTGAGATAGGCGGTGTTGCCTTTTAAGCGACCAGATATCGGATAAATACGTTTCTGTCAGAACTTCGATATAACGAGAAGAAATAACTAAAACATTGCAATGCCGGTTTAAGCCGTTCACTACAAAAATTTCACAGGAAAACGAACCGCTATAGCACAGATGCTTAATATTTATCATAAGCTCTATCATATATTTGAAAGTGAAGACTCACATAAAAAAGCCAGGACGTCGCAAATGTCTATGAAGCTAGCAGAGAAAGGTTGAAAGCATTGCATTAAAACTTATCAAACCAGTGGATTTAACGGATTTTTTTCACTGATGCCCCATTCTTCTATTTTATTTTCCTTTATTCATATATAGTTGGAATTTTTTTTTAAAGATAGGATCACAATTTTTTCTATCATAAAAATGTCGCATAAGGAAAGAAAAAGCGTAAGAATCTTTGTACCAGGAGAAAATAAAATGAAAATGTGTCTAATGCGACTTTAAGTTTATCACAACTTTCCTTACACGTTTTCCTTCCTGATACATTAAAAGCAAATTAAATGTCCGTATGCCCAACATTGCGAATATGTGAGACAGTAAATCAAGTTAGTCCCTTGATGAATGAATTTCCTTTGCGCTAAATTAGATAAGATATGCTATTTAAAGAATTTTTGAGGGTTTTTTATATTTTTTTTATCTAGATAAGAACACGATGGACAATGAAGATGAATTATTAAGTGTAGTTTTTTTTTGTCTTCAAGATTAATCTCAGTGCTTTATAGTTTAAATAATCGCAACATTCGATAATTCACCTCTCGTGTCTGACTGACAAACCAATTTCTCCATCTGTGTCCATTTGAACTAGATGTTAATAACTAGATCTTTCTGGTTTTAAACTGTTAAATTTAGAATGTGTTTTCTCTTAACTTGCGTGCATTTTACTACCTTTTCTCTACTCAAGCTAACAGTTTTCCATGAGGCAGATTGCATTAACCAAATCTCAAAAGCTTTATTTCCTGTTTGATTTTGGTTTTATGGCACAAGGGCCAGACTTGGCCATACTGCGCCAAACACGTGTTGAATACGAATCATGCACTAAAAAATCATTTTAAAACATTTTAAAAGCGACAGGTAATCCAGGCAATGAGCTCGCTGACCGCCATGCCAAATTAGCTACCATTCAGGGGGTATAAATGCACTTGCCTACTCCCTATTCGTGTTTGAAATACAGAATTTCCAGAAACCTAATTAGAGAATGGGGAGAGTTCCGGGGTGGCTCTCAGTCTGAATCAGGACATAGAATCAGAAGTTTTGTTGCCGGCGTCGACAAAAAATTTTTAATCACCAATAAATTTTTAATTTACTTTTTAACTAATCATGGACCGTTTCCCCGTTATCTACACAGGTTCAAAAAACTGGGCTCACCAGTTTGTGCCTGTGGCCTGGTCGGGGATGCCGACCACTATGCGTTCTGGTGTCCTCTTACTGCTGAATTTCACTTAAAGGAACCGTCTGATGAACACAGAAAAAGATGGTTTAAAAATTTAAGATATAATGGCCAGGCCCAATCCAAACTTATTCAGGCGCATAAAATCAGTAATGGCATTTGCGACCGGCTGACCTCAGGGTTCATCAGTTTGTTGTTTGTGTTCGGTTTTTGGTGTTGGTTTTTACTTCGGAGAAAAGATTTTAACTTTATAGTTTGTATTGATCGTTTTGTCGTTTGGATGGTTTTGTAGATTTTTCTTTCCCTGCCGGAGCGCTCAGGGCCTTACACCCTTGCGGGTAGGCCGGACCGACATGGATAATAATAAAAAAAAATCTAAATCTCTTGAAGGAGTTGAATATCTTTTAAAAATGTAAAAATATTTGCGTGAATATTGACCCCTAAAATGTCATTAAGATTGATATTAATCGCTCCAAATTGGGCTTGTCGCCGAAAAGTAAAATTTTGGCATGTACACATGATATGTTTTACAACTAAAATATAATTGTATACATGACAAACAGGTGCAGGGTCAGAAGATAAAAGGCATTTTTGCGTTGCATAGGTGTGATCTATTCGAAGTCTTGGTAAAATTACATGATGTTTTCTGGGTAAAGGTATGCTTTTGAAACCTTTGACAGAGGGGTGAAGTTGGAATACTTTATTCGTAGATTGTCTTGAATCATAGTAGATGTCATCATCGATTCGTGTTGACATTAATTGCCAGACATTATTCTGGGATATTTTAATTGCTTCGTAAATTAATGTCAAAATTGAGGTGCATTTATTCTATGAGGATACTACCAGAAGAGTAGCAAATGCATTTTTATGACCGAAGAGGCAGTTTTACATGATTTTCATCATTCTAATCAGAGAAGAATTCGTACTGCTGTCGTTACATACTACTTCTCAATCGAAAAAAATGAAGGAAAATCGAACCTCTAGTCCGGAACGTTGAAACATTATAATGTTTTAGGGATGATTCATCTGGCTTTGTATTATTTTTAAACATTTACTCTTCATTATGGAGATGTCTCTAACTCTGGGCGGAGCTTAAAATAACCCCGCCCTTTTTGTCTGCGTCATTATTGAGCGAGCCAATCGGATGATTGTATAATAATATTACCTCAGCCTTCAACAGTGAAAGAAAAACACGCAATCAAATATTTGTTTAAACAATGAAAACGGATTGAATTGCGTTTCAACAATGAAAAGTATTCTTGTAAGTTATGCCAAAAAATATATTTATATATAACGCTAGGCGGAGCTTAAAATAACCCTGCCCCTTTTGTCCTCGTTATTATTGAACGAGCCATGATTGACTCGTTTAATAATGACGCAGTGACAATCAAATCTGAGATATTGTTGGCAAGCTATAAGCCCGTCTTAGAAGGGCACAAATCTTCTAGTTTCTTATACTTCGTGGAGTGTTGTTGAAAGTGGTTCCTTTTCAGCTAAAATATTTTCGATGAAAATGTCATGCATTCTTCTTTTTTTCCCCCAGACGTCACCAACTTCCTCGCATTCTTCAATCACCTCGACACCAAAGTCCTGATGCAGAGTTTCTGCGTCTACCACATCAATGCCCCGGGTCAGGAAGAAGATTCCTCAACTCTGCCGCAAGGGTAAGCGCTGCATGCCGAACCCTTCCCGAGAGAAACACTGATCTAAAAAAAGAAGCGGTTACACAGCTGAACTGCGATAAATGAAAAATGATTCTATTAATTCTTACTACAACGTTCAAAAGTTCCAGAACTTTAAAAAATATTTTCCAAATGTAAATGAACCATGCCATTTCCAGAAGAAAAAACGAAGACTATCAAGTTGCCTATCAGTCAGAATACGTTTCATCCAGCTTCTATACCTACAGCGCATGCGCGTAATTCGTTACAGGCATTTAAAACTTCTAGTCGCGATGAAAGCCAAGTCGTGGGTGCTACTTCTCGATAAGGCGCCGGTTCACAGGTCCCTCTTACCTGTCGAAACATCACATTCTGGTGCATTTAAAACGTGCTTATTCCCTGATCTCGCACCATGTGACTTTTCCCTCGGATGAAGAATTTGCTTAAATTCCGAAGAAGTGTAGCGCCGAAGGGATTGGAGGAGGTGGCAGAAAAAGGCTTACACGCTGTTAACTGTAGCGAGAATGCGTAGCTGCAGATAGTAGTTACTTCGAAGGAAACAGTGGGTGAACTTTTTTTTACCCGTATTTAATATTCTATAATAAAATAAGTTCCGAGACATTTTGAACGTAATAGTATGCTCAATACTTATTTCAACCAGTCTCCATTAGCACGTTAATTTCCATGTGAATCAAATACGATTCACACGGAGATCACATACGATTCATACCTACTATCTAATCAGATAACCTCTCCTCTACTGTAGTGAAGAGTTAGCGGAGAAGGAATCATCTAATTAATCGAATCTCAGACGTGAGTCATGGCGATTAACATGTTAAAACTGTAGTATGAGCAAATTTTTTCAATGAACCAGTTTTGTTTTGAGCAATGATACAAAGTACAGAAAAGGAGACTGCAGTGTGGATTTTCTTTAAAGATTGTAATGTTTGGCTACCGTTGGCGATGGTTGATCGGACGCTCGGCGCAACTCTTTGCTAGTGTAGGGTTGGTTTTTGTAAACGAGTCAGTTTTGGGTGGCGACCTCGAGAAGCGAGTTGAGATGTTTAGGCCCAGTTGTGATCGTAATTTTTGGAATAGCTCTGGCTGCTAAGTTCAACGAACCGCACCGTATCTTTTATGTGTGATGTCTGTCTTATAAATGCCTACGTCCAAACAGAATTATTTTTCTAAAATCTGCTGTCTTCATTTCAAAAGGACAGCAAAACCACAAAAGGCAAGACAGATTTTTTTAAAAATGTAGTTTTTAGTGTTGTAATGTGCTTTTCAAAGTTTCTGTAAAGGCTGAAGTAACTAAATCTAAAAAATTATGAATATCAATCCAGGACTATATTTTTTCTCTCAAGTCTAGAGTCTATAGGGGGATAAGTGATGATTAATTACACTGTCCTATTTGATGCTGCAATGCTAAACAGAAAAATAGTTTAATATTATATACTTGAAAACAAACTGTAAAATTTGCAATACCCTTGTGTCGTATGTTGGTCAACAACACATAAAAAAGTCTATGTAGTGTTGAAAATTCCATGCAATTAAAGAGAAAATTGTGAACTTTAAGTAAAAAACAAAAAGAAATACCAGAATTTTAATGAATATATACGTCGTAGGCGGATTGAGATAATCGGGCTTATTGCAAAGAGCCTGGTCATTTTGCAGGCTCTTTGCAATTAGCCTGGCTCCAATTTACCAGGCGGATTGCAAAATGGCCAGGCTCTTTGCAATAAGCCCGATTATCTCAATTCGCCTACGACCTATATACTTGTAAAGCAACACTGCCATGACATTTTGGAAATCCAATGTTTTTCATGTTGTACAAAAATCGGAACAAATTATAGGTATCAATAAATTTGTTGAAAATTAATCTTTCTATATTTAATATTTGCTCTTACACCGACTACGATTCCGCCTTCAATGAAGCATTTAGACGGGAAATGTATGGGCTTAAGCAAGAAACGATAAAAGCGATTAATAAAATATTTATCGCAAAGGATTATGAATAAAATCATTAAGGCTAATGATCAAATCATTATCTAAATCTTTCCTTTGGATGACGAGGGGACTCAGTTTTCTTCGCCATGTTTTGTACTAAAGATTAAGAAAAAGTTACTGCGGAAACTTCGCGTATTAGAATAATATTTAAATATTTTAGCGCTTTAAAGTGATTAACTAATGTATGGAGGAACATTGAATTTCTAATAATATATGTCGGTACTCTTTCGTTATGCGTACTCAACGCATTTTCGTCCAAATTGGCGCAATTTGGCCCGGAGATCAACTATTGTCAGGGAAGAAGGCGAGCCAAACTGGCGCGATGCAGCGCTCCAAGAAAATTCACCAACACAAAAAAAGACGCCAAGAGGTGTGCGTATAATGGAAAAGTACCCGTATGTCTAATATTGTTACAGATACTATCAAATGTATCTTTTTTTTCTTTACAGGTACACTTTTCCTACATTGGATACGCTTGCTGAAATGGTACTTGCGGTTCTGGAACATTACGGGTAATTAATTCATGACAGCAAAATAGCATTTCATCGTTTCTAGCTTGTGGTGATCAAAAAATTCCTTCATAAAATTATATTATGTGCCAGCATGATGTTTTGGTGTGGATAACAATAAAGAACTGTTTCGTTCCCAAGCTAGCTACTCATTGGAATACCTGCCAAACGGACGTTTGGGAGAGTGGAAGTGTAGACCCACTTTAAAAATACTGACACATGTGCACATCTAGTTTCCTTTTTCTTTAAATTTGAATTATTTTAAGTGAAAAATTAAAATCTGTAGGATAAAAATTTAGAAGGATGAGTTCAATTTTTGCTATTTCAATGTATTGTTGTATTAAACAGGAAAAAAAACAGCTTAGTCAGATAAAAAATTTAATTCTTTTTTCTTTAAGAAAATTGATTTAACAAATTGATTAAAAAGCAGTAGAGTTTAAGAGTTATAAAATATTATAGCAAAAAAAGCAACATGAAGTTTGTTAATTTTAGAAGTCGACTGAAACCACTTTACTGATTCACTAGTGAGTCATAAGTGCATCAAATTATCGAAGTTTAAAACGTAAAATTATCTCGTTTATAGATATTAAAATTGGATGCAAAAAGTATGTGTAACATTTGAGAAAAACAGTTGAGAACTATACATCCAACTGCTTAATAAAATGTGTTCAGGTATACTTCTCAAACAAAAATTATAAAATTTTGGGAAAAGAATATTCTTGGTATTTTTTTAAACTGATTGATAGTCAGTAACTTCCAAAGTCAAGGGCAGTTCGCTGTTTCTACTCAATCATAGATTTCTCCTTGGATGAATTTTTTTTAAATTATCAGGTGAATGTGCAGAGCGTGGTGAACATGCCCAAATTAAATGTCCACCGAAATTACTGTTGGCTACACAATAACCCTGTACAATTCAATATAACTATTCAAAGATATAAGTTTAAAAAATATCAATTTGGGTACAACCCCTCATCTTTTAGCTTCTCTTTGATAGGAGCTAAACTTCTGCTCGTTGTAATGCCGATATCTTTCTAAATACTAATGATATTGAACTAAATTTTTTATATAAGTTTCCCTATATATCTGGCTTTAAAGTTGTGAAAGAAAAATTACACTATATTTCGCGGATGCGCAGTAAAACATTATTTACTAAAAAAGCTAATATTTCCTATAATATTAAAAAAAATTCCCAATTTTTACAAAATGCTTCTCTAACATATTGACAATTTATCTGTAAGTTTCGTATAATATAACAGAAAACTCTGCATGTTATAAGCAAAAAAAGGAGGGAAAATTTGGGAATTTTTAAGAAAACATTTATACCTTCCCAAATATTTGTGCTAAGTTTACGAAAATTCCTGTAAATATTATGCACATTAAACATAACCATTTCTGAAAGTTTCATCTTGTTATCTGTATTCTGTGAAGAGGGGTGGGCCAAAAACGTTTTTGTCTTCATCAGTTTGCAGACGGTCCCCTAATTGCCCTCAGGACCGAATCTTCGATGTAAAATGTGAGTTACAGTCTATTCTTCGCATGGTCGAAGTTTAAAGGCAGTCAGTTAAATCTTTCCGGAGAAATTCCAAAAAATGTGAAAATCTGAAAGTGTCCGGATACTTTTGGGCATATAGTGTATATTCCTAATATCTTCTTTACGTGATATTACAAATCAATCAAGAATTGTACCAAAAATAAAACAGCTCATGATTTAATTTACAGTCAGTATTCTTACGAAATATTTACATCACAAGCGTTTATGTGCTGTTATTGAAAAACTTAAAATCTTTTACGAATTCCAGAACAGTTACTATATTTGTATTTCAGTAGTTCTGTTACCGTTAAAGTGTATTATTCAATTATTTCATAGAATATTTAATAGTTTTATAAGATAACTGATCAAGTCAGTTAAAGTGTATAATAAATTAATATTTTCACAAATTAATTAGTTATTCTATGAAATAATTAGTTATTCTGTTAATTAGCTAATAATAGACAGTTAAAGTGTAAAACAAACAACTTAACTGAATTATACAGCATGAAAGTAATCGCATGTCTTAAGTTTAGCAAATTATCATTCATTACAAAATAATAATGCTTTCCATGTAATAAGTAATACTTTCCATGTAATAAGTAATATTTCCCATGTAATAAGTAATACTTACCATGTAATAAGAAATACTTTCCATTCTCTTTAAAGAAACATAAAAGTTAATATCAATATTAGTATATAACATGTAATATAGAAGCAGGGTGAATCCTGTCGGTTTTTTTACACTAAAATAATATAATTTTTTAAAATTAATAATTATTAATAATTTATTTTACACTAAAATAATGATAAATTAAAGGGATCGTTATTATATGAAATACCTCGTTAACCCTTTCTAAGGTCTTGGTAAGAATACTTCGCACCAAATTCATCAGTTTTTAAGGATGGCGTGAGTTCTCTCCGAATTTATTAATGAAACAAATACCTGCATGAACCTATTTTTGATTTTACATTTTATTCCATTTTTACGACGCCGAAGCAAATGAAACCAGTATTGTAATCATTTCGTTTTGACTTACAAGGATAGATAAAAATTACGCTTCGTAATAACCAACTTTTCAGGTGGTATAGTTATTAAATAGCACGTATTCACTCGGAAAAACAAAATTCACTACTTTTTTTAATCCCTAATGTTTTCTTGCTTACACCATTAACAACTTTGATTTCGCGTACCCCTAAATGGTCTTTCGCGTACCCCCAGGGATACGCGTACCACAGGTTGGCAACCTCTGTTGTGGATAGTTCTATTTCTTTTCTTTTCGTGTTTTTAGTATAAAGAATAGAAAACGGTTTGTGGTTGCATACTATTATTTCATCTCAGTGCAGCTATTTTTTAAGAATATAAATGTTCTTACGTGACGATATTTCTCGCGTTGCGTGTCAAGAATCTTTTTTTCTTCCCATTATGGTAAAAGATCTGAAACTAGTGGAGTAAATAGGATACTATTGCTAGATTTCATTCCTTTCCCCATTAGTATTGAGGATTTTTTTAGCTTTCCAAAGCAAAATTTTAAATAAAATTTAAAAGCATTAGCTCTGAATTTATATTAGTCAGCTAAAATTTAAAATAATTATCACTATAAATATCGAGTCATTTTTATATGAAACTTAACTTTGATATGCATGCAAGTTGTATAATACGAAAATATTACGAAATTATAAAAGCCATATAAATGATATGCAAATTTCTCAAAATCAAATCTGATGACAAATGCATTTGAGTTAATTTTGAAATACGCTTTCAGAGGTCTTATTTCTGTGTGTGATTATACAAATAATAATTAAAATTTTTTAAGCAAATCCATTAATAAAAAAAATCATTCAATTTTTACTTCATAAACAGTAAAAAATTACTAAATCTTTCATATTTACAGGTTAAAACATTTTATTGGATTTGGTGTTGGTGCTGGAGCAAATATACTCAGTCGCTTTGCGGTAAGTTTCCATTATTATTTTTTGAAGCTTTATCTAAAGTGTTTGAGCTACTTTTAAGTATTATTTTCAAGATGTTCGAAACTATTTATTGATAATCAAAACATGCCTTTATGTCTTCGACTTTCTCGCATCTATAATAGAATTACGCAGAGAAATCGGTGACGATCACGTGGTTTGGTTTGGCAACGTGCCAAAGAAATTCAGACTGTCTGTCTATAAATTAGGGATACTGTTTTGATTCTGTGACGATTTTATATCAAATAGGAGTTATGACAAGTTTTTTTTAGCTGAGTTTAGCAGTTTCTTTTCTTTCTTTTTTATTTTATGCTGAACCATCGACGCTGAAATCCGTTAATATCAAATAGAAGTTATACTAGAATTAATTTATTTTTCCTCTTCTCGGAGATTTTTACTTTCATTTTTTTTAAAAAAAAAAAGGTGCTTTGTTTTCCGTACTTAATTTTGGAATTGAATATTTGTACATTTTGGAAAACGAAAGTTGGTGTCAATTGATTAATCATTTATGTTTTTCATGTTTTTTTTTATTTCTTAAGCACTGTGGCAATATGCATGAGATTTTCTTCAACAACTTTCGTTAATAAATCTAAGACAATCAGATCTGAGATACTGTTGGCAAGCTAAATCGAGTTTACATTTTGCACCTCTTTTCTTTAGTCGATTGCATCCAGAATCTGATCATCTACAATTCTGTGGTCAAGACCACGTGACGGATTTCATTGATGTGACTTGTTGCAGTTATCAATTATCGCGTTCATATATTCACGAATAGACAAACAGTCAACCTTTCGGCGGATTTGTTCTAACATATGACACAGATCTACAAGTCTGACTATAAAACCATCTGCCAAATTTCATTTATCTAGCTTGTTGCGTTTTGGAGTTATCGTGTTCACGTTCTTGTTCATTACAAAAATCCCCTGGTGGGTATACGTGAATCCAGTTCAACAGGCAGGATAGTGGAGAATAACCCAGGAAAGACGATACACAGGTAGAAATAAAAACACAACTCTTGTTCAAATTAGCAACACAAGCAAACAGCAAATCACTTATAACAAAAGTCATATCACGAACAATAGAGCTCAGCGTCTAGCAGCTGACCAATTCGCAAAGCGAACAAGACTCCAAAGAGATTCATTCCCGCGTTGGAATCCTGCGGTATTTATAGGTCCCCCGAGAGTGCGTGACGTGACATGGAATCATCTATTACTTTCTCTATATCTCCGCTCCTAATAGAGATATCGAGAGAATTATCGCATTTTCGGGAACCTTCGATTTGTCGCCAAGGTCGGGGTTCAAACCTGGCCGCCGATGACATTCCATACTTACCCCTGTAAAACTCCCTTCCCAAGCATAAGACTAGCAAGGCAGAAAAGCGACATTACATTTTTGTAACAATATTCATCCAATCTCAAGGTCGAATTTTTTGACAATTCCAATACTTTCTCTTTGTATACTTCGTTTGCGAGAAAGTGAAAATATTTACACAGTTCAGTCACATTAATGTGACCACCACCTACTTTCGACGTCAACGTGAAATAACCAATCACAGAAGGCAGGTGGCAGCACAGTGCAGTGGGGTGTATATAAAGGATGTCCTAGGGCATCGGAAAGCATTTCAATCGTTGGCGTAATGCAGAAACGTAGCGATTTATCCGACGTCCAAAAGGGCATGATTATTGGCTTTCGGGCCAAGGGTGGAAGCATTTCGGAAACGGCTAATTTTGCGAACTGTTCGCGTGCCGCCGTGGTAAAAGTATACCGTGCATGGCAATATGGCACTATCCAAAATCAGCGGCGTGGAACATGTGGTGCACCACGGGCTATAGATGACAGAGGCGAACGAAGGCTACGGAGATGCGTTCGGGCGAATAGACGTGCAACTGACCGCCCAGATGAACCAAGGGGCTACCAAGAGTGTATCCTCAACAACGGTTCAGCGAACGTTGCTGCGCATGGGCCTCCGCAGCAGACGCCTGGTTAATGCACCTGTGCTGACTGCTGTTCATCGGCAGGACAATGCGAGGTGTCATACAGCTCGCAGTGTATGTGCGTGGTTCGAAGAGCACCAGGATGAGTTTACCGTACTCCCCTGGCCAGCAAACTCACCGGATTTAAACCCAATCGAGAATCTGTGGGACCACCTCGATCGGGTTATTCACGCCATGGATCCTCAACCGCGTAATCTAGCGCAGCTGGCCACGGCTCTGGAGTCGGCATGGCTCAACATCCCAGTGAATACCTTCAGAAACCTAATTGACTCTCTTCCTGCACGTCTCGCAGCGGTCCGCTCTGCCAAAGGTGGTTATTCTGGCTTTTGACAGGTGGTCACATTAATGTGACTGGACTGTGTATTTTAAAAAGGTTTTCCCAATTTCATTTCACAGTCAGGAAAATATGATTCACCATGCCAAGTTAATTTAGTTGGATTTTTGTTAAATATATTTTCTGATCAGAAAACTGTTTGAAATATTTGGAAATACATCTTTGTCGTGAAGGTAAAGGTTTTCCTTTTGGGCTACTTACAGATTTATGAATTCTACCGATAAAAAGTTTCAGCATTTGAAATTCAATGCGTGGTCTTCAAAAAATGATAAGAACATCAAAATAGACTCCTGCTTTTTTCCACTGCAGTGATTTATTGATGAATTTGATTTTTTAAACCTTAAGGAGCTGACAGATAAATGTTAGAACAATGCTTATGATACGCTCCATAACATGTTCAAATAAAATAATCTACTTTCTATTTTTGAATTCTCAGAATATTCCATCCATGAAAAGAATAAAGAAATCGAAAACTGAGGGTGGGGTGAGTAGCGAAACACCTGCTTCGAATTAATATTGCTTCATATATAGCTGGA
Source organism: Araneus ventricosus (assembly GCA_013235015.1). Lineage (NCBI taxonomy): Eukaryota > Metazoa > Arthropoda > Arachnida > Araneae > Araneidae > Araneus > Araneus ventricosus. Next base: position 44,920 of record BGPR01011367.1, read on the forward strand.
AGCAAACTGGGATTTCTTATAAACTGTTATATACTGAAAAAATACAAAAGAAAAATTCGAATGCAGCAGCAGTTTTATCGCGTTTTCCTATTTTGATATTATATTTTTCGAATGTCAAATAGTAAAATGAATATTGAAAGTCGTTTACAATAAAATCAAAATACCCGGGGGGGGGAGTTCTACTGTTTTGAGTCTTCTGTAACTCATTCAAATCTAAAATTTTGGGAACTTTTCTATAAAGATATCCCCCGAGGGGCCACCTCGAGTACGAAGATGAGAAGCTGCAATAAAGGTAGGGTCTTGGCTCCCTTTGACGGCATATTAATTAATATGCATGGTTGGTTAACAGCCCCGTCGCCAATAGCGAGATGTACCTCCTTGTAGGGATGGGAGAAACCTACCGGTTTAAACCGAAAACCGTTTTTTTTTTGTTTCGATTAACCGGTTTTTTTTGTCATTTTTTTGCCCCGGTTTAAACAGGTTATTTTTTTTAAATCCAAAACTGGGTCGGAAGATAGATTCGATTTTAGGTTCGACTAGACTAAAATTTACCAAGTTATAAAGCTTTGAATTTCATCATCTTAGGCCAATCACCGACAACCGCTTCTTCGAGGCGTCTGTTGGTTGACGGATTACCGAAAGAGTCTTTATGAACATATAAATATTGGCCAATGGATTGATATCCAGCAAAAACAATACTAATAAAAAAGTTTGTCTGCAAACGGCATCTGTTTTTGTAGCCAAAAAATATTTATCTTTAGTCGGCAGTTCTGTGGCTTCCGAAAGATTAGTATCTACGTTGAATGATGTTGTTTCCGATGAGAGGTTTCGACTCATGGGTCAACACATTGCTGAAAGAGTCTTTATGAGCAGATTAGATGATAAATATCGGCCAATGAACTAATTTCTGGTGAAAACAATGTTAATAAAAAATGTTGTCTATAATACTTACTTATTGCAATAATTACTCATTTATTATTTTTACATATTGTATTAATTACTTATTTATAATCATTACTTATTACATTAATCAATTATTGTATTAATACTAACTTATTGTATATTATTATTTTAAAAAATTCTGTCCACAAGTGTTGCTTTTTTTTAAAAAAATCGAAGTTATTTTGAGCGGTTTTAACCGCCAGGTTAAACCGGAGGTGAAAAAACCGGTTTAACCGAAAACCGGTTTTTTTTTTTGCAATAACGGCCATCTCTACCTCCTTGTCAAGACTCCATGCATGAGATTGTCGTGATGAGATTTGTTTTGTATAGTTCTCAGCGACCATGCTTCTATTCGTGGCTGTATGGTCACTCACGTGCCCAATAACAATGAGCAGGGTAATTTTTGTGACTATCATGTGTTTTTATAAAAATTAAACAAATATTCTCTATAATACTGCAAGCAATTTGAAGTTTTTGTTTGATTAATAAGGATAAAACTCCGTTTTGAAACTACAGTCATCGTTAATTAGGACGGATAAAAATCGGAAGGTTTGAACAACGACTGGATTTTGAGAGCAATGCCAAAGCTTAGTACCTCACTTTTCAACCTTCTACACCGCACCAAATGGATTTTTTGTTGTTGGAGCTTGTGACGATTAATCTAATTTAATGATTTACGAATTGTTAGAGCTAGTTACAATTTTTTTGTTAGAGCTTTTGTGCGATTTATTCTTCGACATCGGATATTCGGCGGTACCATGAAAGGATCCTATAATCCAATGTTTATGAAATTAGGGCTCCCAATAGGCCACCCTGTACTTCTTAGAATAATATTTCGTATTTAACTAGTTCTAAGATAACTTCGTAAAAGATAATGAATCTCAAATCCGCTGGGTAAAAAAAGTGTTATTGCTTTTTCAACTCTATGCATAAATATCTTATTTCTGTCCGAAATTGAGATCTCCCCATTTCGCTTTGGTAATGAGTTAAAAATTTGTTTTCAATATTCATTAAGTTATTTCTATGTATTCCAGATATTTGATCAATTGCCTGGAGGTTTTTGATGATATAGAATCTCTGAAATTTTTACTTCGAGGAGGTCCAAAAGAGAGAAAAATGTTTTGCGTTACCACAAACCCAGTGAGATGCCAGCCTCAAATACTGCAAGAATAATAGATCAGGATGTTAGCTGCTAGGGTTTCACGTTAAAGAGACGGTATATACTGAGAGGAATTGGATGATGGGCTTCTCCAATAACTGATCGTGTCCCCAGAGATGGAATTTCCCTACCTGATTCTCATATCACATCAATAAAATTATCTTATAAGAACTAAATTCCAAATCCTGTCTGATTTTCCCTCTCTCATTGTGTGTTCATCGTAGAGATATCTTGACAGAGTCTTTGCTTCCGATTCCACGATAGATCCGCCAGTATACGGATCTGGTGCACGTAGAATCTGTAAGAGTTAAACGTCCTGCCGCTGGTATAGAGTGGAAATTCAGAGAGGGAGTACCCACACCAGTTCATCATCTCCCCACAAATCAAAATTAAGAGGTCGGTCCCAAAATTGCTTTCGTATATCTTCAAAACGCGAGGTTAATCTAATTAAACTAAACGCTACTTGGATCGCTTTATTTTTCGTCTATGGATACCACCCTCACTTATAAATGACACAGTGGCGAATCCAGGGGAGGTGCTATGGGTCTGCAGCCCCCCCCCCCAAGAGTTAAACCAAAATTCTTGATTTTTCACATCACTACACCTGTTTGTTCTTAATCACTTTTTAAAAAAATAAAACGTGGCAACATTGCTTTATGGCTTGACACGATCGAAGACTTTCCCTCTTTTGTAGTCACTCCACTCGTAGCGTTAACGCTGTAGCAAACATTTTTTGTCTAGTTATTTCATTGTGTTTTTATTAAATTATCGAATGTATTATAGCGTCCTTTGTTATTCTTCACGTCAGTTTAGTAAAGTTAAGGTCTTTTTCACTTATGAGGTCAGGACGATACAAAATTTTTACGACCTCAGCCCCCACACGACCAAAATCCTGGATTCGCCACTGAAAAGACAGCACGGAAAATGTGATATCATTTACAAGCAAGGTTTAGAAGCAAGTCGACAAAATGATTTATATAAATGATAAAAAAAAGCTTTTATAAACTTTTTATTGCATCTCCCAGGAATTTTAGAGGAATGCAACGTCGCATTATGGATCTAACATTTCTCGGTGCTTCATTCTGTTGTAGTTATTCGTGTTTTGTTTTCTTCCAGTTGATGTACCCTCACTGTGTGGACGGTCTGTTCCTGATCAACTGCACGTCCACGGCCGCCGGATGGACTGAGTGGGGATACCAGAAGCTCAACGCCATGTACCTGAGAAGCTCGGGGATGACACAGTCCACGGAAGAGTATCTCATGTGGCACCATTTTGGAAAAGTAAGGCGTCACATCGACGACGACTTTATTTTTTTCCCTACAAACTTTCGTTTCTTTGAAAAGTGACGATAAATTAATCGACAAACTTACTTTACCCAACCTGAACAGAAGGTTTTACATTGACAAGGGAATAGAAAAACGGACGTAGGATTGAGCAGACTTAAAATCGACTGAAAGAGTGTCAAAAAAAGTACTACTGCTATTTGACATAGTAGTACTAAGTATTACTTTTTGACATTCAACTCACCGAAGTAGAACAATTCCCGAGTCTCACATTCAATCCACCAATTTCTTAATGATACCAGTTAACCGCTCAAAACTGACAACAGACTTTTAGATTATCAGAGATCATTTTGTCTATCTTTAAGTCGCGAATCCTTTGGTCAGATGGTCCCTGAAGTTAATATTCTTATGCTATATTTTACTTAAAAATAAAATATAAATGCTGGAAATATAGGTGTTGATTGACGATAGTTTAGCGAAACAAATTGTTCCATTAGATCTCTTACTGCAGCCCTTTTTCATTTGTGACTTACTTATGAATAATGTTATAACTATGTGTCGAAATTGAGTAAGATAACTCACAAGTGTAAATTGTCATTAGCATCACTGAAACATTTGAAAGGGCAGTACTAAGCATAC